>QNGE01005433.1:0-15841 GCA_008508345.1 Paragonimus westermani
ACCTGGAACAACCTATATCGCTTCCTCGGTCAAAGTGGCCAGCCTATCTTTTTTCTGGGGGTGTTTATACCCCTCTTTTAATTTCCCATTGAACCGTTGTCCTCACCCCCAAACGACCCTCACCTAGCGTTACGTGACAAATTAGTAGTCAAAATGTTATGAACAACGTTAGGTTTGGTGAATCATCACCAGGTCAAACACAATACAATAGACACAAGAGGGGATTCTAAGCAAGCATTGGGTTGTCCCGAGTACAGTGTGCATTTACACTCAGAATCCAAAATTCCCTTGAGAGACCCAATAGAAAACTCGAATAAAGAATACAAATGATTATTTACCGAGACTGTCCACAACGGTCAATCGAACTGGCATAATCGAGCAATCATGCATACCAGACGTTGTCACACTTCTTGACGTCTAACCGATTCATGGTAAACAAGGCTAGCAATATATCTGGGATTTGGCATTCTTTTGATACTGTGAGGTGACGAAGATGATAAGCAGCCAGTTTTGACAAACGGTTGAAATGCAAGAAAGAAATACAAGAAAGAAATGATACTGAGTAGGGAAGACTGTAAATCTTTGCAAGAAACATGTTCCGATAAACATGGTAGTTTCAAATGCCTTTACAGGAGTGGTTGACGAAAAAGCAGGTGCTTTCTGATGATATTGAAAATGAACAGCCTTGCTTTCGGTCATGCCATGAGCGAGCTTAATACATTTCTGACATCCTGCAGTGAGACTTAAACGATATGATGTTTCGAATCAGGTAACACATGACTACCCATTCTGACGTTTGGAACAGCCCTGATTCTCCAAACATGTTAATGTCACAGTTAACTCAGTTTACCCAATTTTCACCCCTTCTCGCGCGTAAAATACAGTTTGCTAGCATGAATGTGTTTGGAGATCAAAGCCACTAGAACGGGTAGAAGAGGTACCGGAATGCACACGTGCCATGAAATGGATTGTGTCTACCTTGTCGAATGCAGCATGCATATTTTACCAAATCCGCTGAAAGTTGTGATATCCTGGTGATCGATCAGCCCTAATTTTTATTCAGGTTTCTTACTTGGTGTCTGAATTCGAGGAGGACAGTTTGACCTTAAGTATACTTCTATTTGGGGACTACAGAAGTGGTTATTGCGGTAGAACGTCAAGTGTCCCCACACTGGCAGGTCATGACAACTTGAGAATCCGAATAGGAGATTTCTACGCATACAGATTAGGATTTCGAAAGCGGATTTTGATGACCTATACTATTGCCAAGATGTGACAGTTGAATTCAAATGTGAATCCAAGCTTCATTACGGAAAGAGGGCAGGACGAAGAGCCAACTTTTTGATATGCTACAAGGTGCGCTTATGAAGCACTTTCAACAGCATTGTACGATCAATTCGTTACGTTCCTGCACTTGCATGCACGCACACACAACCGCTCACTCACGTGAACCTTCCCGTTGCACAGCTGCTAGTTGCTAACTTCACGTGCGCAGTCTGGCTAGGCTGCCCAGATGCGCATTGTCCTTCTCTCACCGACTTATTGATTCATCGATGCGCTCGATGTAAACTCTGTCCATTGTCAGATGTAATGCACTTTTCATGCTGGATCAGCCAGGATACACAAATTTCTTCCTACATCACTTCAGTGCGTAGAGTAGACATAACAAACACCGTATTTAGATCGGGCAGACTTTTGTGAGAAAGTTAATTTAGTGTGCTCTCAACAACTAGACTATGTAAAACCTCCCATGAGAACAGTGATTCATAGGCAACCTGAGGGAGGGGTTGTTCCATTCAGAGTGACCAGCAGTACGTAGTTATTTTGTCCAGTCATTCTATACATCACCCAGATAGTTCCCCGGGATCATGAGATGTAAATATATTCAGATGGCACTGAGTTAGAAAGGAAGCAGTTAAAGAGTTACTCTGCGTTGGACATTTGGAGACTATTCACTGATGAATCTCGTTTTCGGATGTCCTCGGCAAAGTGAAAGTTGTTCATCGGACTATAGTATGCTTGTTGTATAATTGTACAAAGCTGTTGAACTGAAGTTGTATAAACTAGACATTTTGGACACTATGTCTTGAGATTGTTTAGTTATTTTAACTGATTTGATATGATTAAAAACCTGAACAAGTCAGACTAAAGGGACAATATGTTCTCGGTGATGACAGAACTAGTTCAAGCTCTACAGCTCGATTGTAAATACCAGCACCATGAAACGCGAAGCCATTTAATCAGAAACCTATGGGAGAGCTAAGGTACAACAGCACTTGAAAATAAAAACCGGCTGCTGTCACCTTTTACAAGAACAAGATTGGTGTTGATGCTGTAAACAGTATGTTGAAGTCTCACATTGTCTAGTTTACCTCTAGAAGATAGGTTATGTCTGTATGAGAAAACATACCGGACGTCGCCGCGCTAAATGTAAAATAGTGTCAGTGTGAAGTTAACGGGGTGAAAAATCGAAAGACAGGAATGTACAATTTAGCCGATCAAAAATCCTTGCAGATTTGACGAACGATAAATGGATTTTAGGCCCCGTGTATCACTGAAGGTTATGGATACCCGAACCTGTGCACAGATAACGTGTAAGGTCTGAACCTGTAGTAACACAGTCAACACAATATGTCATCTTGGTGGGATCGGTATGCGGTACTTGTTGTTTGTAATTCGGTCCCAAAATGACGGTATCCATGTACACTAGGTGCCAGACATATAATACACACTACTTAGTTTTCAATTTTGAACACTTATGCAGTTGAATTAAGATTCAATTTTCGTCTCAAATTAAACGGATCATACACCACCATTTATTCGCTCGCGTAGTTCACTCGCAGTTACGCGTTGGTCGCAATACACGATCCAATGGATCGAAGACACAAAATCATTGAGGATGGAAGTATGCATCGTTTACATATTCACACATTTTTGGTAGACAACATGTGTACGTAGATGCCCACCAAAATTCTTACACAGAGGTAAACTTGTTTCTGACCATGAGTGGCAACCATAATGTGGTGGATTGCCAGGTCGGAGGTGCGAGTTTTCGAACGTTCGNCTCATAAATGAGAGAGTGCGCGTTGCATGTGACTAGCGATTTGGACAATAAAGATTGTGCTTTATTGGACGCCTTCTCGCTACAATAAGACTACGTTCGGTTGTTTAGGAGACACACGATTCCTAATTGTTCTACGGCGTTTAACCAGCAGTGTGCTCACCGAACAGTACTACTGGTCACCGAGAAAACCCGTCCGCGTGACTGGAAGCAGGCTTCAGAAACTTACTAGGCTATGTTCTATTCAAAACTCTATTTCCTGTTAATGGGGTTACAGGCTCAACAAGATGTATGAGTTGTCGCGTGTCTTGATGAGGGCAACACTACGTGGCTGACGTGATAACCTTTTTCCGGAGTGACAGAAAAAACGAATGCTGGAAATAAAACCAACCAACGTGACTCCCCATCGATATCACAGTGTCCCGGAAAAAAACAATGCGATCCAGAAAAACCTTTAATCGTAGGACAGTTGATTCCCATTCTGCATCATGGACGTGCGTATCATACAACCAATCAATACATTCGCATCTCGTTAAATTGGGTTCACCAATCACGTGTCACCAGCCCGTTCTGTACAGCCCGATATGACTTTAAAACGCGCGTGACGCTCTGGAGAAGATGCTTGCATCCGTTGGTGTGATGGGTTCCATTTTTACTAGATTACTTTCCTATAAAGCCTCAAGTGTTCGTTCCATAGATGTTATAACACAAAATGATATCACGAATCGATTCGCATCTTTTGTGTAGTTCGAAAAGTAAAGACAACCTGGGGGTATACGGGCCAGAAAGTGAGTGGAGATCGGTCAAAATGGATTGATTTCCCAAACAGGAGTCCACAGTATAAAATCAGACTTTGTCGTAACGGTCAAGTAAATCGTTTGCTCTGTCTATTCCTCTCCAAAATACAACTGAGCACCGAAACATTGCTCAACGAATCCAGGCTATGAAGTAGTTGTCAAATTAAGCTTTGAGTAAACAACGAAAATAGTGAGGAGGTAGAAGCGAACGAAGACATATTGTATTACGGTCGCCCAAATCAGTAAACAAAGTGTTCGTAAGCTCAACTATCCTTCCTGATTGTACTGGTCATTGTAGAAGACCGGAAACAAAACTCATCTATTAGTGAGCGCTTTTTCAATACATGTCATACGGCAGATGGAGCATACTCAGTGTCTTGTTATGCACCACAACAACGTCTCGCGGGTCGATGATCTGCCATCAAACAATTGTACCGACGACATGCTCACAAACAGTAGGCGTTGGCAAATCAATTGTGTAGAACGATGCATAAATTAAGTGCGCATTTGTAAGTGTGTAATGACTCCTCAGTGTTTGTTGTTCTCTGTACCTCAGTACAAACGATGCAACTATGAAGTCTTATACCAGAGTTGCACACCACCAAGTTAAAGAGCGAACTCAGGGGTGGATCCAACAAATAGGACAAAATGTCTGTCGCAAGCGGAAACTGCTGGAGGTTCTGTCATCAACAGCAACCAATGAAAGAAACTCTTGGTGCTTTTCATTGTGATGGCCTAATATATTTTCAAACAAAGGTTAACTCAGTTCCACCTCCGGCATCACGTTTTCTATGATTAGTATGGGTGTACATGGATGTGCGCGATAGAACCAAGGGTTGGATGTAGAAAGTGCGGCTGGATGGGTGGGGCGCACAATCACGACCGTAGTTTGGGTGCAGATTTTGACTGTCATATGAGTGTCATAATTTGTCCCATTGTCACTCTCAAACTACACTCAGAATACACCCAAACTATACTCATGCTGATTTGGTGGACATGTTCAGTGGTGGGGAGGCTTGTATGCTCTTTTGATCCGGCGGGCTATGTTGACTGGGACTTCGGTCCTTACAGGTTCAACCATGTCAGACTGACCAAAGGAGAGCAGCCAGATAAAAAGCAGTTACGCCCGTCGTGGATGATGCCAGCGTACTGTGTCCTTGGTCTGGTTTTGTGTGTGTGACTTGTTTGTCCATGCTGTAGCACTTTTGACCTCATGGATGTTTGGACCTCGAGCATGTTCGTGGCTATTGCGATTTGGTTGTTACTTGTGAAGGTCGACGTTATTGTCTCTGTCTGAGTGGATGTGTCACTTGCTGCCTTGTGGTATAGGCTTGTGAGCCAAAGGAATTGATTGAGGGCCCTAATCGCCCATCTGTCTAGGTCTGGGTGTCCTGGCAGCATCCGAAGCCCATGTAATCTATATCACAACATAAACTAAATATACTGTATTGGCCGTTGCAGAGAATAAATGGGTTCGCCGTATCTACTACTGCTACTGCTAAACCCTTCCTTTCACTACTGACTCCTCCGGCACGAATCTTACAGCAATGTCCAAGCAACTCTTAGTAGCATGAAGATCACCCTGAGAAACGCTAGGGACACAAGACATTTTCCGTTGAAACACGGAATGTGCGTAGGCCGATGAATCTATGCAGCACCACAGGAAGGCCAGAACGCCAATACACCATAATCGCCATAGAACTGGACGGGTATGGAGTCAAAGTAGCAGTCTTGAGTGACTTACAAGAGAGAACAATGTCAAAGAAGGTCTTAGTTACAAACGGATACTCCGAGAAGCTCTCAGATATTCACAACAAGCAAAGGGAGATCCAGATTGGTGTGTGTACAGTCGCGAAGAGGTAGGCATTGCTGACTGCCCTTTCAAAGGTGACTATGTGACAACCGGCGAAGTCGTAAATTGTAGTCTGCGTCGGCCTGTTCATATTCTGCGACCGAATTATGTGTGTTACTTTCAAATCGAAGTGTTGCGTAGTTTGTTTACACACGTATCGTACCGAGATGCCCCATATCTCATATAATCTATGAGCGCACTTACAGTTGCGGTGACGTCTATATTGGCAGAACAGATCGGTGCCTACTACAAATGATGGCTGAATGTGTCAGTGTTCGGTGTGTGCGGTGGCACAGCAGACGATGATAACAGAGTGAGACCAGAAACCCAAACTCGTCCATTGCACGGCACATTTTGGAAACAGGTCACGTTGTTGATCCGGTTAACTCGTTTATCGTGTTATTGTGTGATCGGAATCCCCGGTTGCATGTTTTCTGGGACAATACTTGCCGTCCAGGCTGTGTGTGCATATGCTGTTGACCAAGGCAGTCTGCCTGTTCTAAAACTGATAACAAACTCGTCTCGTGTGAAGCTCGAAGGTTGACTTTTCTATAATTGCTACCCACATGCTACGTAAAACCCTGTCTTACGTTTTTTCCTGAATCCAAGAAAAACAGCGATCCAAACAGATATCTGTTTGAACATAAATTCAGTAGTTCAACTCCGTTGTCCCAATGACAGGTTTCATGACCGAATTTATCTCGTTAGCTGACAACAAGCGACTAAATCAACCGTATAATTGTCTAGGCAGAACAACAATGTTAGTCTCAGGTGCTGGACGAGAAATAATCTCATACGGTACGTTGCTACTTAAACTATTCGAACGTACCAACAAGTATCAACAAGCCTAATGATAATCAGGGGCTACTGTACATGACCGAAATTCCGAACGGGCACTGCTCGCCTCAAATGAATGGGTACGTTAATGCCATAAATCGAAACAAAGCGGTAGAACTCCAAGCAAACCCACTCCAAACAATGGCAATGACCATTAACCCGTTTTTTCTGTCGAATACTGTTCGGAAATTTGGACGTGAACAAACTGTTAAAAATCAACCAGCAAACTTCGTTATTCCGATGGCTTTCATGGTGAGTTGGCGAACAAACGAAATCTGATACATACATTTTTCTGAATAATTCAAAACTGAACAACTCTGGCAATGTACATTAAAAAAACACCAACAAACGCGATGTGGAACAGCTGGATAATTCGACAAGCCAAGTGAAACCGACCGTTCGAAAATGAAGCGGGGGCATGTCGTTGGCCGAGGAACGACAGAAAGTATTTAGTATCAAAATGGACTAAAAGAGAGAACAAACTAATTGAAGATGGCCACCGAAACAGTTCAGAGGCTAAAAAACAATAGCAAAGCTCAATTTGTGAAGTACGTGTTGAAGAAAGACAGGGTTAATGAAAAACAGGGAAAAAAGGAGGCATTGACTGCAGTTATTATTTCAAATCAAAACGGCTTTTCACCGTATTGAGCATGTCATCGGACAGATCCACGTCTGTCATGAGATCGGCCATGTTTTTCAGACCTTCTTGATATCGAGAGGACTGACGGCGATCATCTGATGCATTGCCTGGTGAAGCTGAATAAATATAAACCGATTGAATTGTGGGCTCTTTAAATGGTTCAGCTTGAGCCGAGACATTATGAAAGTAACATGATATAAAAGTAACGCTTTCAGCCCGATTGATTGGTAGTTGGAAACTGGTGTAACAGACGCATGGAAAAGTTAATCCATCGACCGATAAAAATGCTCTAGAATTATACAACCAGACCAACAGGTCTGTGGTGGTCATATCAACTAGTTGTCCGCACAATAAAATAAGATGAAGTGTGAGCTATGCGAACTTCGTCGCAAGCTTCATTAGATTCCCCTGAGAACAGGGACGAAAATGGAGTCAACCAGATTAGTGTAGGGGACAGGTAACATGAAGAGAACATTTGGACGTCGTACAATGTTAGCAAACATTACCGCGATTGATTCTACTGTAAGATGCAGATTTTTCTGGATCAACATGGATCTGTGTACAGCTCACGGTTACCGTAGGTTACCATGGTAACCCATGGACACAGAATAAGGCGAATTTTGGTTCCAATGGTGTCCGGTGATAGGATGCCGAATGATACTCAATCTGAAAACTGAGGTCCCCTGTCAAGAGAAACAGAATCCTCAAAAGCTGTCGATTGCTGCTTCCATCTACCAATTACCCAAGCATTGCGAATGTCTAAAACTTGGACTTTGGCTGTATTCCAATCAGAGATAGAAACCGCATGCCATTACGTGGCAAACACCTCACTAACTGAGCTACAAAGCCATATCGAGAGGTCACAAACCCCACACGTACACTTGTTCATGAAGGATAAAATACGGTCGTTCTATCAACTGTCCTAATGCGAATATTAAAATTAGGCTTTTATAGAGGATTAACTACAACCGGAATGACAAGAAACATCAATAACTGTTGTCTGAGCAAAAGTTGCTGGATTATCTATCGAACATTCCCGGGTTCCATAGTAATCTTTATCTGCCTCCTATTTTACAATGGGGATTAACACGTTTCAAGGAAATCTGCTAAAACAAACGCTCATAAAAAATTAAACGCTTTAATAGGATATAATATTAATGATTATTAACTACCAGGTGTCACGCTGACGACCTTCACAGAGGCGTCTGGATTTCTGTTAGGTGACGGGGATTTGCGATCACGTTTATCACCAGACGGGACTGTGATGAGAATTTCTCGTTTCCCAGCCTCCACTGGAGTAACCACTGTGTGTGCGGTAGTACTGAGCTGTGTGGGCTGGCCATGGTCGCCTGAAACAATGTTGTTGATCGATGGAACTGGAGCGCAGGGGGCCGATGGAGTTGACATCGGAGGGCTAGTAAATGAATCGAATCCGAGACCACCTGCAGACGGTGGTGCCTGGGCCGGCTGAGGTGCTTGCGGAGAGCAGACGTATGGATCGAAGTAAGTGCCGTAACCCGGTTGAGGGATAGGTTGTTGCCAACTCATACCAGGTTGACCCATTGCCGGATTGTATGGAAAACCGTAGGGTTGTGGAGCGGGTGGCGGCGGCTGTCCAATGGGTGCATACGGCGTCTGGCCCATAGGAGGGAAGTTTTGCTGCCCGGGCTGATTAAACCAGCCAAATCCCACAGGAGGCTGAGCCATTTTTGGTTAGGTTCTCAATACAACTGAAACGAGTAACGAATATATTTCGTGTGAGTAGCTAAAAATAAAATTGGCGAACTATCGGTGCAAATGTATGATGAATGTTACCCTTTCCCAGCTAAACGTATGCCAATTTCAAGACAATGGTATGTGAATCGCCGACTCTGACAGATACGCTTATGAGTATATTGGTAGAGGGACCACCATAAACAAACCCTAGCATACATGCTACAGCAGACGGCGATAATCGTAGTAGATTCAATCCCAAACCGAAATGGGTGCTTCCTGTAATGTCGGTAATCACGTTCTCACATCATTCCTCCGATGGAAACGTTAACTGACGATCGCCGGTTATTTCAATAAACTAAATTTCTTTCACAAGTCCTTAGAGTTCTACCAGAACTTTTGTGTACCACAAACCATCATCTGGTTAACCTTCAGACTGAATGCACAGATATTCATGCAAGTGTGAGAACGACCATTCCAACGTTTCAGAAGCAATAACTCCGCAAGCCCGGATGAGGGTGGGGGGAAGGTTTGCAGAAAAAGTCCAGTAACGCTGGTTATGACCGCCCATAATGTGCGTGAAGAATAAACGTTCGATTTAACAGCGCACCGACTCATAAAGTTCAGATATGCACATCGTTGCATCAGCAAAAGACACACCAACCGTTCACAACGAAGTGCTTACTGACAGAATACTCGTTCCCAGACAGAATGCTCAGTCCCAATCCCCGAAACTCCTAACCTAATGTGGTGGATTGCCAGGTCGGAGGTGCGAGCTTTCGAACGCTTGGCCGAATATCTCAACGCGGGGGAGGTACGTTCGAAAACCTGCCGCGATCGGATCAAGGTCAACGTGCGCGACCGGATGAGTCATCGCTCGACCGGATCGGGCCAACGGGCGAGGCAGGGCAGGCGAAATACGACAGACGGCCAGATCGGAGGCGTGGTTTTTCCAACATTTAGAGGAACATCTCGACACGATGTTGGAATACGGTCAAGGCCAACACTGGGTGGATGGCGGACAGCACGAGCAGCCGGACGAGCCATCGCGCAACGGAATCGGACAAACAGACGAGGAATGGCAAGCGGAAAACCCCCCGATAGAAGGCACCGGTCACACACGTAAACCGGTTAGAAGTGCACACGACGTGTGAACGGAAACCGGGGGGTGTTGCGGGTTGGAATTATGACTCATAAACGAGAGAGCGCGCGTTGCATGGGACTAGCGATTTGGACAATAAAGATTGTGCCTTGTTGGACGCCTTCTCGCTACACTAAGACACCAAGAGGAAAAGCGCGCGAAGAGGAAACTTATTCGCTGTCTGAAATTACCACACAATGGTGCTGTACGTAAAGATGAAAAAGGAATGGAAGATCGAAGATTTTCTAGAAACGCTCCAAACAACCCAACTGGTTTATTGACTTATAATCAGCATACTTGGGCAAATATTGAAGTTTCGGAGCATTCTATTCTAAGCATCAGTTCACATTTGACCGCGTCATCGAAGATAACCTACCATATTCTACTACCAGCTTTTGTATTTGATGTCCAGGGGTCCATTGCGCGAACTCACCATTCGGGCCAGTGTGTATGTGCACGCGCTGTACACCCGAGCACTGACCAACTGCTCGCCCTGATGCATTTGCGTGTGTGCGTCATTCTTTTACTTCCTTGACCAATCATATGGCTGCCTATTCCAGACGATCGATGTGTGTTGATTCATGCTCTTAACTCTGCCTACGCTTGCATGTGACTGTGGTTCCCGCATAGTCTACTCGTTACAACAGACTAGTTACTTGTGGGATGAAAGAGTATCTGCGCAATTGTGTGCTTAGGTCAACCAACTTCAACATGACGGCTGTCTGATGAATGACGTATCGTTCTGCATGGTTGAACAGTGGTGAGGCTTAAAACAGGTTGAAGAGGCACTGTTACTATGTGAGCATTAGGGTAAACCTAACTTCGAAAACACGAGTCTGAGGTCACACTTGGTATCTTACCCCATTAGTGAGATGCACACTTCACACCTATTTAGGTGATTGTTCCCGCTTCTGCTGGTCAATTCGAAAGTTCGGGTACACGTATGTGTCATGAGTAGACTGCTGTATTTGTCCCCTCTTGCCGTACCGCATCGTAATTCGTGGGTCGTGCATAATCGGTTGGGGTTTGGAGTATTTAGTTGAGACATTTGTCCGAAACGCTGGTGTACACCGACGCAATAAAATCATCCTGTTAACAACAGATTATCTATGGAGTAAAAAGTCGAAAATGGTAAAATTCCAAACGCTGAACGTTGCTGAGGCCACCGGTATCCTGCCAAACGAATTCTATCGTTTACTCACAGAAGTTTGCATGAACACTGTCTCTTCTGGTTTGAATGGCGGCGCCCGCTTCTGAACCAGCCTGTCACAGTGACCGAAACCAAAGAACGCCTGGACGATATGTCGTTACCAGTGTCTTACACCTCATCAACTATGGTTCCACTCATATGTCGTACAACAAATGTAAACCCGCAAGGATAAGACCTAGAGGTGCGTGGACACAACCAGTCAGAGGAGGTTAAGGTGAAAGAATCCGGATATTTTTGAAACACCCAAATGAACGATTATTCAAAGGTAGGATTTAATTCGGTTTCAGAATAACGATCGTGTACAGATTTACAATAGCCTAATGCAAGGTCGCATTGTTGACTAAATTTGTAACTCACTCTGACAGCTGCGTTTATGTACATTCCATGATGAAGCACCCTAATACTGCACACATAATTATGCGAAAACAATGCAGATTACCTAGTTTTCTTCATTTCTAACTAAAATAATCATTTGAAACAGTTCATTCCCTTCAGAAGTTTGAACAAAACCGTTAGGACACGAAAACTGGCAGATGCAAGCATTTCGTATTGACTCGTTAGTACCGAATTTACAACATTAAACGGGTTTCTTATATCGAGCAGTTAGGGGAGCAGAGTGGATAGTCAATTGGTGGTGTAGGAAAGGTCACTAAGTCCAGGGAAGGGTCAGGTCTACGAACAATAGTTTCTGAACACACAAGGTCGGCTTCAGTCGACTGTTTGCGACCGCCTCAGCAAACCGCAAGAATCTTGGATTCGAGTGACGTAATAGGATTCTGAATGCACAAATTGGGTCGATAACGTGACCAGTGGTCAGGACGTGTCTTGCAACTGCGGACGTTGGTTGCTTGCGTGTTTTAACCACATTGTCGTTCTTCTGTAATACAGAGCTCTGCACCCATTTAGGCAAATGTTCCTTCATTCTGGAGATCACGCACCTCTCGGTTCTGCTTATGTAACTTTCACTGCAGTTACATGTAAATTGGTAGACAATGTGAGGTGACCTCGACAGGCTGATCTCCTTTGATTGAAGGGACAGGCAGTTTCTGGGTCCGGACTAATACACAGAGTTCCGCTGCGTTAAATGTTTGTTTAATCGAATTCACTAGTCTTTGAGTTGTTTGATGCATGCAATACTCACCCTTAAAAGGCAATTCTATACAAACCCTCTTTTTTCTCACTGTGGCCACCTGTTCGGAAGGTGGTTTCGATTTACTATGCCTTTCCATGAACCTTTTTGGATACCCGTTAGATTATAAGGTAGATGTGATCAAGTCTAATTCCTTCGTAAGACTATCCTGTGTACAGATTCGCCTTGCTCGTGTGAACAGTGTATTCACTAGTGCGCGTTTGCGATGGACCAGTGTGAAACTACTAAAGTTCAGGTATTGACCAGACCACGTGGATTTCCTATAGACGGCTCTTTTGATAGAGCCATCCTCTCGGCGACTAATGAGTATGTCTAGAAACGGCAAACAGTTGTCGGTCTCAAATTCACACGTTACTTTCAGGTTGGGATGACAATTATTGAAGCGCTGCACTAGGTTATCTATTGCCTGTTTGGACCGACTGAATACTAGTGTATCATCGACGTAGCGTTTGTAGCATGACAGACTCGCTGTCAGTGACGAACTCTTGCTCAATCCTTAACACAAAAAGATCTTCTAAGATGGGCCCTGATGGACTTCCCATGGCTACCCCGTCTAGTTGGCGGTAGCACCGAGCAAGAAAATAGAAGCTGATGTTTTCAGCATCACTAGGCATAAGCAAAGTAATGTGGCTCATTTCAACGAGCTCACAACTATAATCGATTGTCTCGTGTAGCGGGACATTCGTGAATAGTGACTGAACGTCTATGGAACACATCAACTCATTAGCAAGATTGATGTTGTCCAAGTCACTGATCAATTCGAAAGAATCTTTAATAGAATGTGCTTGAAGCCTTTGTTTTAATGGAGTTAGGATTGTGACTAACCAGCGTGCCAATTAATGATACGGAGAATTTGTCATCGCCAGGATAGGCATAAGAGACATTCCAGACTTGTGTGTTTTGGGAAGGCCGTAGAGCTGAGGTGTCAATGACAAATTCTCCGTATCATAAATTGGCACTGTAATGAGGCAACCTTATCGAATTCATGTAAAACCAAAAATTCCCCACCACTTATTGGTGCTGTTTACAACGTCCCATCAAGCTATTATAGATCGGTTATAAACTACACATTAAAAAACAGCTAGGCCTATCGCTGTTTGGTCAGATAACTCAAATGTGCATCCACGAGAAATTTGTATAGGACTTAAGACTTCTACAGCCACGACAAGCCGCACAGGGTCCGCGTTCAGTGACATAAGGTGTGTGCAGAGCCCAGACCACTATCTGACGGTTCCTCATCGAATAATCAAATGTTCTGACTGTCGCATATCACCAACCATTTTATCATCCATAAGTGTGTGGTCAACATTCTCGTATCTACCTGACGAGCAATTGTCGATGACGATTAATCGTTACATTGAATACCTTAGCTGATGATTCCCAATTCACTTTAAGTATCGAGCGCTCTTGCTGTGGACGAAAAGCACGGTGGACACCCAATACTGAATAAACGAAGACGAACCGTTTGCCAACCTTAAACTGGCTTCCGGAGAAATTGCGAAGCTACTCGGAACCAATTTGGAGTGAGCACATTAGATGAGAGAATGTGTATAGAAATGCCAATGAGTGTGACCATACACAAGCTCAAACGCTGCGACCGACAATGCACGTCCCTGTGACACCTTCTACTTGAGGTGTTAGGAACCGCTCGAATCGTCAGTTTGTTCGAAAGGTTTTTGATTAGCAGAATAATTAGCCGATGGAGGGTGTGATGTCATGGTTTCATGGAGCCCAAGTATTTCGCCAAAAGAATCACCAGAATGTTCAGATATGACAACGAGAAGTTGCACAATGATATCCACATATAGCATCCACTGTCATCAAATCAGAGTGAGGAGAATTACAAAAAGTACCCGCCATACCACACCGAGTATTTAGTGTAAACAAGCTTTTCAATGTATGCTCTTAGAACAAAGTTTCGGGTATGGTCGAAGTAAACCATATGCTGAGGTGTGCATTTAATGACACGGGGCAGAGAAAGCCGTAAAGAAGCTGTCTTGTTAATGACGCTTTACTCTCACTTGCAGCATGGCTGTTTGTTTGCAAGGTGTACGCACCTTGATGTTGAATGTTTGAATATGGACGTAGTCAATTTCAGTAGTTAGGTCCCTTCCCGTCCCCTTCTTTTTTCTCCTCTCTTCCTATATAGGGTTTGTTTCTTCTTCATGGTTGTGTGGCAGTTAAGCATTAGTATGAACCACTGATGTATTGTTGTCTATGATGATGATGATGAAGCTAATGATGAGGTGTGTCCGTCAGCTTGGTGTCCACAGTCTCGAGAGAAGTGATAGGTGTTGGGGGGATTGTATGCAATCGTGAACGCTGTCCGATCAATATGCGTCCTATTGTCAGCCAGACTAACGAATCAGTGCAACGCACTCGAACAAGGTAGGTTTTAGTTTGTGTACAACAACCAATTACCGGCCAGGGCACCACAAACCGTTCATAACAGTGGCTTGGATCCAAATGGCCAATCAGCGGGGTCCTAATCAAAACAGAAACTACAAAGTAAACAACGAAAGCAGTTCAGTCAAAGGACTGATTTACTAAAACGAATGTAGCCGAAGCTCGTTATAGACATGGGGTAGGACAACTAACGAGGCGCGAACAAGGAACACTAAACAGAAAAAGAGTCGTGGAACGTGACACCCATTTGTGTCTTGAAATCACACAAAAATACGAGTTGTCCGACTACACGAAGTTTGTGGGACGATATGAACTCAACTAGTTGAAAGCGGACACTTGACATAGCACTGTCACCTACTTGAAAAACAAACCACACTGACAAGAAATGATGTACATCAAAGGAGAAGATGAGTATGACGACAACGAGGCATAAAAGTAATTCCAAGTGACTTGAATTAGTTGCATAGATTATGCATGTTTACTTTGGGTGATCTGGCAATATTCAGTTAATGTAACTCGATAAGTCATAATCTGATTGGAAATAGAAAAGTAGAGTTAGGTGATAATATAACATGTTTGTGAGCTGAGTGGGGCTAAGCCAATGATGCCGTTACGGTGAGACTGGACCTTGACGTGGTGTGACGACTTGCGCATCTCGATGACCTTCTGGACTAAACTGGACGGTGTGGTGACCACACCAACAGAGTTACTCATACCAGGCAGGCCAACAGGTAGAGGTATGATAAACCATAGTCTCCTGGTCCTCCAGGTTGGGGATTGGAAGCTGGTTGGCATCTCTTCTCGAAAAACGTACTATTTCTGATACACCACCACAGACCCGCTGCCTTGTAGTACAAGCTTTTGAGCCGAAGACTTTGGTTGAGAACTCTAATCGTTCTGCTGTCTAGGTCTGGGCGTCCTGGCAGTATCTCAGCCCACACACAACCATGAATACTCACAACACAAACAATCCCATACTGCATCGGCCGTCTCGCAGTATAAACCGGGTCGCCCTATCTGCTGCATACAGCAGG
>QNGE01005433.1:18630-40123 GCA_008508345.1 Paragonimus westermani
TCCTATATAGGGTTTGCTTTTTCCTCATGGTTGTGTGGCAGTTAAGCATTAGTGTGAACCATTGATGTATCGCTGTCTATGATATTGGTGAAGCTAATGATGGGCTTTATATTCTTCCAGATCAACGTTCACTGATAATCTAAGATTTCTATGATAAACGAGTAACCAAAATTTTACAGTAAGAATAGCCAGTGTTTCTGGAGCCACGAAATTTTGACAAAGTTCCCTTCGGCAACTAAACCAAAAGACGTAAACCGCACAATTATAGCCGTTAGTACATTCTGAACGCATACACCTGTGTGTTAATTGATTGTGGGAAGTGAACAAATAAAGCAAGGCTTACAAATAGAGCCATACACGAATAAATTAAATGATGAATATCCGAAATGAGTTACCACTGTTCCAAAAACGTGCTCAGTTTGTATACGAAGGCAGTCGTAACATTAACGCAAACTGTACGTGGACAGAGAGAGAGAGATAGGCAGATGTGCCCGAGTCATAATTTCACAGATTAAATTTGCTTGCTTCTTCAGTCACTTGTGATTTGGCGCGTTCGGTAGCATCTCAGGAGGTTGGCAAGAGAATAGTATGATCACTATTTGGTCCACTAACTACCTCTATGCGAATGGGGTCAAAAAACCCAACTGGAATTTAAAAAATCCGAAGGCCTATTCTCAAGTTTAGTCAGCTTGCCGTATGAAAGGATTGTGAAAGGTATATTATGATATTACATGAATGTAAAAAAAACGATTGCCAATCGAGTGCCATGAAAGAATCGGTTGATAAAAGAATATTTAAATGAAAAAAACGGAACAAGACTCATAGCAGAAGGTACAACAATAACAAAAGAATATTTTTGCCAGTTTTACACTGCATACGAGTTTAAATCGTTATTGCCTTGGTTAGTCTTTTCTTTGGGAAGAACTCTGAATAACAGCGGCTAGAGAGAACCAAAACAACCGACATAACTACCCCTTGCCACGGATTACTCTTTGAGGCCATATACAGAAAATGACAATTAGCATACTTTGGACTCCAACCACGAAGCTGAATGTGGTCAACAGAGGCCAAACTTTATGCCGGTTTCTTCGTACCCGTACGCCAAGTCATGAGCTACCCACCGTATCACATCCAAAATCACATACAAAGAGCACAAACAGGATACGCCATGGTTATGCCGAATAGGCATGCGTTAAGTGACGAAGAGGAGCAATCTATCCCCAGCATTTACTGTCATACTTAATAACAGTTCACATGATACTGCCGTCTCCATCGACAATGTTTCGCAGAAGAGTGTTAAAAGTAGATGTCCTACGAGCATTATTGACGCAGAGCAACCAGGTTTCATGACCCTAAAGCGGTATTGTGCACACACAAGACTTTTAAAGAGAAACGGATATCATATCTACACCAGAGGTTAGCAGATACCGATAAAGTTTTGACGACAGGCAGGAAGGCCAGCTGTCCTGTACAACTGACAGTTGTGACGCAACCAAAACTTCCAACCAAACTCAAACTGTTGTCACCCGAAGTGAATGCGGGCTTAGGCCTCTACTTGCCCTTCAGAAGTCCATTGTACTTAGGTGGCATAAACCATCTGCCATTTGATAATATACCAGGCGCCAAGCGGTTTAGGGTGTCTTGGATTACCCGTTCATTATCGCGAAAAACGCCGATACATTCGGGGTTCACGGCTCTATAGCCAAGAAAAAGTTTCATGCCAGGATTGACGAGACCATCCATAGCTTTGCGCAAAACACTGCCGATATTAAAATTAAAAGGAACAGAAGGAACAAGGCAATCCTACCACAATCCACTGGAGACAAGGGGAACTGACAAGTCATATGATGTAACTTCATCTGAAGTCTGAACGAAAAACGCTCTTATAAGACAACGTAACCCTCAATCGACAATCTTAAAAGCGACTCTATTGGAAGAATCAAGTGCAATCCCAGTAATATATATGTAAGAACCACAGCTAATCTCGTACTCTTGGCGAATGAAATAAATGTCAGCGTACACCAAAATCTGAACATAGCCGATGTACCTGTGAAGATCGAGAGATTTCGAATCCAATATGAGTGTACAATTATCATCCCCAAACATACACTGCTTTGAACGTCGTATCACAGGGCTTCTAAATAGTCATACGAATACTGCATTTTGTTAACTCAGGGTGTCATATTAAAGGCGTTCCGATGAGTCTCTTAGTGACACGGTTGGCTCACTTCATGGCGGGTGGTTTTACGACGACGAACTACGAGTAGTAGGATGCACCCTGAACAGTTTTACGATTATGGTAAGTCTGTCTACTATGCACTTCATCCTAAAATTACTTACTAAGAATATAAACAGTTGGTCCCCTTCCGAATACTAACAGTGAAGTTCAAGGGTGCGAACTGCGTGCCGTTAGGCAGGAAGACGCTTCGTACAGTCAGAACGAGCACACATGTAACTGGCTCATAAAACAAAGAAACGAGTATAGGGAAGCATGATTTTCCAAACAACAAATATTCAGACTACGCTAACAGTTATCTGAGTGCCCAGCTCAGCTAATCGCCCACTTACCAAGGCGAATGTAACATCAACACAAGTTGTATTTGAATACGGGGGAATGGACAGACATTTAATGGATAGCGCCTCTACGAACTGCGAGATATGCACCTGAATATTCTTGTATAACACACGGAAGGTGTTGGGGACGGTGACCGTGTCTGACCTCAGGCTTGGGCTTGACGATAAGAGGAAGTGAACTTTGAATGCACTCAGCTAATCCGGGTGCCCGATGGCCGATTATCTCCGCCGATTAAACACTCACCGCCGCACGTGATATGGAACAGAACTGTCTCAAGCCTGCTTTTCGACCGCTGTAGCACATGTAGTCGGGTCGCATACTAGGCTTTCAATTGCTTGGAAAATTTACCGCCCATAAATGAGGAATTTCTAGATAAGTCAGTCTCCTCCATAGAGTAATTTCCTCGGTCCATTAGTTGTTTAGAACTTGGTCCATTTTAATAAATGGCAAAGGGTAGTCATTTTCTTCGGTGGAGGTGGTGATTGTAATCGTCCCTTGCAAAGCTTTATCGTAACATATCTGATGGACCTGGGAGTAACCGCGATCCGGCAGGACGCTAACAAATAGGCGCATTTTCTCACTCCCGTCTATTCATAAACATCATATTGACATTGGAGCTGTTCTGTTAAATAGACGATTAGTTAAACCGGACACAGTTATTCGGCGGTGATAACCTCATCCGAATACCTAACGTCTTGCTTGTTTTGTGCAAACATGTGCTCCCAAACTCCGCTTATCTCTGTTAAATTTCTACCTACTATTATCAACTGACGCATGTGTGTGATAGCAGTATACTGTTACAAGTGATGGAGAGGAGCAAGTTCCTATGCTGCTTGTTGTCGTCAGTTAGTTAGGATGAAAATGGTGAGTACTAAGAAAGTTGACTGACTGCGGTCAGAGCTGTTATTGGAAAGTCAGTATCTCAAGTTCCAATATTCAGGATGTCAACCGTGAACGTAGAGCATCCACAGCAAAGGAGGAACCTAAGTAACCTTTTGAAAGGACAAATGAATTACCGCGCAATGAGTCGACAGAGTTGTCTGCCGGGCCCTTCAAGCTGACGACGGTTACTAGTTAGTTGCTTTGAACAACCGTTGCTTACGAAACACGCGGCAGTCAGAGCGGTAAGAGCACCAATTTCACCGGTTTTGTCAGAATATCACCTGGCAAATTTTAAGGAAGTGTATAACATGTGCTTGCAAGCTCGGGTTACAACATGCGACCTGCCAACAGAACATGGAAACAATCACTGCCAGGTCATGTGCGGACGGTTCATTCCAGTAAGTGCAGGTGAACCCAAAGAGTAGCAAGTTTAACAGGTTGATCGTTACAACACGAAGTTGTGGTCAATGGGATATTACAGATTACAGAAAGCATACAGTGTCTATGCACACGTGATCCTATGTTGGAGAGTATGAAAAAGTAGACAATAAAAGTAGAAGAGTTATAAATAGAAGCGCTCACTTTAGAAATAATAAATAAACCGTAGAAATAGACGTACACCTCGGACGTGGACACTTAGGCGCGAAACAGATGTAGCCAAACAAGCGATGACATCCCAGTATTGTTACTATCAATCACATACCGCTCAAATTGACCTAGATACCGGCGTTATTGTGGTGCCATTTCTGGAAGATCGTAAAAGCGTCTTCGCTGAGTTCACTTCCAGGCTGTGATTTCCTTTCTATTTCTACACCAACTGTTACAGCTGGTATTGTGCCTACCACGAGGCAGGTGAAGTGTGAAGTACAGGCATGTGACCATCACCGTTATGGTTCATATTAGTGACAGAAAGACGACTACACTCTGAGCAACATGATGACCTTCCAGATGGCCGTTTCCGATGATTTAATAACCACTAAGAGACTTTCGAAAAAAGAAGACCGAAGTAACGTCACCAAACAGTAATATTTTGTAAAGGGAAGGGTCGAAAACACATGTGGGAAGTGACAGTGTGGAAAGGTGGTTTGTATGAGTAGTCTGAGCAAACAGATGAGAATCCAATGTAGCTGAATTCACACAAAGCATATGAACACCCGAGACAATGAAAAACTAAAAAACACTGCTTGGATGAGGCACTTTCAGCGAAATATACCATAAATCAGATGTTGCTGCGTGATCAGAGCAAAGCCGGAGAACGTGACCAAATAAAACTGTAGACAAATCGTTGACGTATTAAACAGTAAATGCGTTTCTAGCTATGCGTATACAGAAACCTTCTTTGGTAAACGCGTACGTGAAATTAAATATCAGAGTGCCACGCTGACTAACCTATGTGGTGTATGACGCCCAAGCATCCTGACACAAGTCACGTGCTACGGCATTGTATGAGAATTACGACCGAAGGTCATAACGCAATTAAACTACGACAAAACATGTGCTAAAATTTTCGATTTGAGGAAACATGCGTCTATTAACTGGTGCACGTCGTAGACGACAAAACTTGAAGAAGGGAGAAGAATTTGAACCAACAGGGACAGATGGAGAAAGAGGTAAACGAAATCTAACTGATCCAATTAGAGACCAACCAAACATTTTAACTAGAGCTTTAAAAGCGATAGTTCCGTTCGTTTTGCGAAGTTTGTGAAGAGGAGAAACCATTCCATAACCTGATATAATGTGGGTTTTCAAATGCGTTATTGAAGATGTATTGATGATATTCTATTCCGAATGATCAGATCCATGGAAAAACATAGTTACTAGATCAAGTGAGCTGTTTGCCTGCAAACACGATACGAAGTGAGGCTAACGGTCAAATATGCTCAACAAAAACGAATGGACATATCCAGCACTCTATCAACCGGAAGAGGACGTGGACCGTCACTATCTGCACTCTGACAGCCTCACTGCAAGATTGTGAAAGAGAGGATTGATGTTTACAGTGGATAAGACAAACTTGCAATAGTGAAACCTTAGTGATGAAACTCATCAATCAGAGTAGACTGTCCTTGGCGATCAGCATCCATAGAAATTCAGAAGAGTTCAACTGTACTATTGTGCTAAGCAACCTGTAATCTAGAGCCCTTATGAGAACGGCGGTTTTGCAACTGGTGTTCAGAGGAGGCAACGCGAATCGACCAACCAAAAAGCACTTGAAATGACCTGTTGACTGCGGGTCCTTTGTTGCGAAGCCAGCAACTGTATACAGAAGTCATCGAAGCCCCACGTCTACGGTCATTCAAACAACGTCTGAGTTCACCAAGTTAGTGACAACTTACGAACACAAATGCGAGTGCACACCGTTATATGATAGTAAAATTGAACGCCAGCTAGGTACAAGCTTTATCTAACGTCTGCTGCAATGGCTTAACAAACATTGAACAAGTTGATAATGAAAGTTCGGAAGGTGCCAACGTCATTGGTCACAGAGATTCAGCTGGTGACGCGACGTGCGGGTAACCTAATGGAATCTTCAGACGCTCTGCTTTCAACTCGAGGCGATTACAATGACATCAATTTTGTGCATACAAGAGTAGCGATCTTTGACGTCGACGCTACCTCGGCAGCAATCAAACAGGTTTTCAAACATGAAAAATTTCTACACACCTAGGAATCCCCACATTCACTCTCAGGTATCACATTTAGATGGACATTCTCGTCAATCACCTCCTAAGATAAGCACGGGATTTGAGTTTCGTTCTTGTTGGAACTCGTCAGTAGTGCATATTCCCTGCACATCAGGAAGTTAGCCTGTGGTCGTGTTGAACACTGTGCCCCTGACATCGTATTAAACAAAACTAAATTAACACGTCTAAACCCTCAGTCACATTTGCTTCTAAATAATGTCTAGATTGTTCCAACAAAAGAAAATGGTTGACAACTCCACCCAAATTTGTGTACAATTAGACTGCTTACAGTATGCACAAGTAGAGATGCAGCTAACTCTGCTCGACCATAAATTCAACCGGCTCTATTTAAATGCATTGAAAGTCTTATCGCCAATTGTATGCATATGCATGCAACTGATATCCAGTTGTTTGGGAAGAGACTTGATGCCAGAAAAACGTGAGAAGAAACACACTACAGGACTGGGAAAGTGATTATTAAAAAAGGGAATTCTGGCTAAAACGAGTGCAATTATTGTCAAAGCTTAGTTTCAGAAAATCTGGTAGTAACACTGCTGATTGCTAATCACGCAGGTTATAGGTCACAACCCTGTTCACTGGTCTCCTACAGCATGTTTTGACTGCTTGGTAATATTAATCCCATATTTTGCCCGATGCACCGAACGGTAGCAAGCACCTTGAGGAATAAAAGCTGAGTATTCAAAGTTTATTGAGCAAAGTTTCTAATAACTAACAACAGTTCATGCCCATGGAGTCAGCCACACTTTAACAGCAAACGTCACTATGTCCTGTAGTTACGTCATTAGCTGTGCTCCGTTCTAAATCTTAAGACAGAAGCTTTCATACATCCTGGGCATTGTTTAGAAGAGACCCTGGAGACATTTTAAAAAAAAAAGCAAAACCAGACAATAGTAACGAGTATAAGCCATTTAAGCCACGCCGTTGTAAAATGGGTGCCATATAACATACACACTAGTCGCACAAGGCTGTTATCAAGCATAAGTTATGCTGCACAGAAAACTGTGGTCATCGATAAAAACCCGATGGACACTCCTAGCACATATACCATGCCAAGTACGTAATCACTGGTATAGCTGGAAACAACCGGACCTAATTTGGTCAGAGGAACTTTCCACGGAAGCGTTTGACTTAAAAATTTCTTACGAGATATATAGAATCACCTATATAAAAATTGAAAAATAACTTCCGAAACCAAATACTCAATCCGTTATATTTGAGATTACCAGCACAAACGGCGCTAGGGGTGAAGAAATGGAAAGGTAGCCCTGGTAAGATAGAGACCATTTATCATAGCAGCTGACAATCTCTTATGGTCTGTGGTAAACTTTAGTTGTCTTACGAACACCGTCATAAACCGTTGTGGGTACGAGTGAGTTTGAAACTTGTTCTATCAACATCCCAACAGTGTTAAAAATCCCATTTATAAATAATAAGATTTGGAAACAATGAGTCCCATTGAGCCATTTGAATAGGATGGTCAGAAGATAAATTACGTTACGAATTCATTGTACACACTCTCACCAGTCGTTAACGTGCGACTGGCATGAAAACAAAACAGTACGATCTAAATGAAACGGTTAAAAACACAAACCGAGCTGGATCGTGATTGGTACCCACAGCTAAACTAACGGCAAGCAAACACTGATAATCAGTTGCTTCTGTGTACACTGAACCGGTCGTCGACGGCTGACCGTTTCCACACACGAGAGAATTTAGGTTGTGCGTTTTAATCAGGACCATAAATGAGGACGCTGTAACCTGTGGTTGATAAGCGCCTTACAACAGATGAAGCGGTGCTTCGTCCCCGTTAAGTTTTATTCGCTAACGGGTTAGTCAACGCAACTCTGAACCACTTCGAGATGTGCTCCTTGGCCCTTATTTCAAGCGTTCTTTCTGTCCTACCAATATAAGTCTTTCAGTAACTGCAGGAAATCTGACAGACATAGGCTGGTAGGAAATATAGGACTGCTTTTTGAGTGGCAGTAGAGATAGTCTAGTCGTTTTTGGAAACAGAACAAGCTTCGTTAATATAAACACACGTTCCAGTGCTGCACTGAGAGTCTTCCCAGAGGCGTTCATCAAACTGTCCCCTTTAAAGGAGAGTTTGGTGTGGACGGCTTTTCTAGATACCCCCACAGTTACATTTTCCGCAAGAGTATGTTTAGTCTATTTCCGAATGAAACGGTCCTGTAAATCGTTAGCGCGGAGATCTTCATACAATACTGTTTGCCTGGGAGTATATTCTCGACGCTCTGTAAAACACTGTACGTACTAGTAACAGTTACACTTTGGCCTCAAACTCGAGCTGTGCAATTTAATTTCACTGTCCAACTGCTAACTTCGTTAATGGATTGATTGGTTGCTGCAACCAATATTCCTTGTTACATGATGAGCCGTTCTTGGAATCCACTAGAGCCCTCTGCAACCAATCTCGGAATATTGAAGCCAATGCAAAAGAAGACGCAACTGTGCTGTACAGTGTTAGCGTTGTTAAGATATCTGCGAGTCAACGTTAGTGGTGTTAAACGGTAACTTATCAAAAACATGTATATTCTGAATCCTACTGGTTCGATCAAAACTTCCGTTCAACATTTGCATAACTGGAACGCATATGTTCGTACACTATTTTAACATACGCGTCAAACTGACAGTTCTAAACGTCGGAAATGTAGAATGACAGGACACCTGAGCTATCTCCTAGTTCGAAGACGTGCGTGGTTTGCAGTACATTAGAACAACAAAGTCACGTTCTTTTTCCAGCCCTACGGTAATTGTCAAAAATGCCAGTGGTTTTGCGTGCCAAATAACATTAACATGGCAAGCTAGCGGTTTCTACGCATTCCTTCATTATTGAAACCGGTAACGCTGGATCGTTTGTTACGGTTACTCGGCTCACAAAGCCGAAGTCTGCAGACAGTTCTAGTAAAAGCAATACCGGGAGGGCCTGGCAACTGTGACTTACTAATTGAAGAAAAACTCATTCTTATTATTGATTCTCGTCTATCGATTGGCGGTTTTGAGCGCACCATTCTTTGTTTTTAGTTCAATCTGGCCCAAACCATGCTGGCCGATTCCTAAATTTCGAGACCAACAGTTTACCCGGTTCTACTAAAAATTAAATGGCTCCCCATAGATTGTGTACACCCGTAAGAAAAAGCCGTTTAACTTAGTTGATAGAGATCAGTCGACTGCGTTACATTCTCTGGCATATGTGTTAGTAAGACTTGGAGATTTTGTGACGATTACTGTATTAGTGAGCAATTTTCTTTCGTAAGAAGAATTATGTAATCGATCCATGGACCCAAAATTGGGTTCAGGAAAGTCCTCAAAGAAAGCGTCCGAAGAAGGAGGGGCGTCGTCACCAAACCGACCTGAAATTTTAACCAAACCACAAAGATGGTCATTCATAAGTGAACACTGTGTTATCGTTATCGTTGCTTCACGATGCTGATTACTGTTTTGTGGCAAAAGCAACATAGAATAAAAATTCGTTGATTATCGTAATCTCATCATGTCCAGGCTAGTCTCCCAACCAAGCATCGGTATACGTGTATTGAATATTATTCTGCAGAAACTACAGCGTTTCAGTTCTCTTTTGAACAGCGCCTGTGAGGTAAGAAAGGAAATCTTAAAGTTCTCGGATTGTCATACATTTTGTGGCAACTTTCGTTCAAGAGAAACCAGTCCTGCTAGTCCATTTTCCTTTGTTTTTAAGCATTAAATCTGTGAATAAAAGCCAATAATTGAAAAGTGTCGAAGGCTGATATTGCTGCATAATTATCGTATGCCGTAGACAGTCGAAATGGACACACGTAATACCAAGATGGCCATGTAGCTTTTTTTGCGAGTCCTGCTAAATCGGACTGGAAACCAACTTACAATCGTCTACGATGCTATTTAAAAACGCTTACAAATCATATTTGAAATAATAACAATGACGGTAAAGTATAACATTAAGGATAGCGCTTGCCAATCTCACTAAATACAGTGAGAATCTTCCTACAGTCATTCTCAAGGTATAATCTGGATGGTACATGGACTCAATATTGCCTGGGTGCAGGAAAGTGAGTGTAGGCGTAAGTCACACGATCCATGACGGTTTTCATTGCATGTTCAATGAATTTCTTCATGAACCACGTGTATGTGTGTGCAACTTCCTGTGTCTTGAAAAGAGGTTTGAATTTCTGGGCTGGGAAGAAAATATCTATTGTTGGGAGTGTTCATTTGAAGGAACTTCAATTATCTGACAGTTTCATACAGTAACGTATCCCGTTGCTGTTGCCTTTCAAAATGTTCGTAGATGTGTGTGGATTCTGTGAATTTCGTGGATTTGCAAATGTTTGAGTTTGATCCGAAACAGGTCATCAAATATTACCTCCACTATGCCTCTATTAGTGCTCAGTCCCTGATAAAAAAAAGCACAAGATTCGTTCCAATTTCAGTATATGATGTACCCGTTTTCAACGTAAGTCCCTATGTCAAACTATTGTCCCGCGTCCTACCAGAGGAGGCACTAAAGAAATGTGGAAATTTGTGGGGAGGCCCGAACTTTTATTACTAGTTTATAACTCTTCAGTGTTACACCAATAAACACTTTGGTACTTTCACCTCCCTGGTCTTGCTTTTCAGTGTACAATCTTCGGTTGATTTACTCACTATCGGAGAGATAAAAGTTATTAGAAAGAACGTTCTGTGTAGTCCGTGTGGATTGAATATTGCAGGTGACATCCAACACAGTGAATGTACCAACAGGGCTGTAAGCTTAGGAGCGTGATATCCGAGATTGTGTAGAGCCCAGGCTGACCTGGGTTTGTGACGGCCGTTGTGTATGGGTAAAAGAAACGCATCAACATCATTTTCATTTTTGAACCGTATACGTGAGCACAAGGACTCGAGCTGTCGTTGGCAAAGCTCCAAAACGTTGTAAAGCAACAAGTGGAATGTACGGCAAGTAAAAAGTGAGGAATGAAGATAAAGAAAAGGCTAAGTCATACACAAAAGGGGAATTAACGACTATGAGCTTGTCATTTACTGCAATACTGCTGTGTCAGAGAGGGTTTCCAACCAGCAATGTGGATAATCACGAACTCCCCAAATGAGTAAAAGTCACTTGTCAACTATGCTTCAGTGAACGGACAAGACTTTCACAGCTGCCTTGCGGTTTCTTTCAATCGTCAGCAGCCAAATTGAACAATGCATGGTGCAGCAAACACCCCATTGGCATATGGAGTACATGACCCAAACCACGAGGACTGTGCACTTTCACCATCTCAGGTAACAGTCGCAAACTTGTGCGTTTCTCACGTACGCACCGACGGACTGTCTAGTTCCTAATGACGTCAGCCCTTTTGATACAGGCAAATTGGTAGACAACAGTGATCAAATTCTAAGACTACGTGCAACTTCTGCACGGATAGGTCAGGCCATTGATCCATGGAGCAAACATGAGCACAAACACGCACTGTAAACTACATCTTTAATCTACAAGTTGACGTCTCTGTGACGCCACAATTGCGAAGGTTGACAAAAGCACTACGTGCTTTTGCTATCCTCGTGGATATCTCGTCAACAATACGACAGATTGGCGGGAGGACACTACCCAAAGAAAGAGATGAAGAGCAAAACTATTTTTTAATGATGCATTACACCCTAAAGGTGTGAAGTGCATCTCATACAGAACGGCCATATAAGTTAACTGACTCCGCACAATCCGCTTGCTCTCTGTAGAAGACTGAAGGGTGAAGCGAATTCGTCCGTGTAGTCAGTATCAGTAAGCCTACTGCTGGGTAGAAACTTCATTCTGAGACTCCCAAAACCTGAGTGATTCTTCCGGAATGTCATCCATCACAAAGTCAAAATGGAAGAGGGGGATCCGCCACTCCTATCGGACGCCACTTGCCGTGGGCCCGTTCGCAACAGCTGCCCATAAATGTGCAACCTGCACTCACAGATTGACATACATAATTGGGAATCGTCTGCAATGAAGACAGTTCAAAACAGCGTGTCGGGTAACCGGATCAGAAGCAGCCTTTGGGTCCCAAAAACACCATGGCTGAGAAGAAGAGTGCCAATGCTCCAGTATCTGCCGCAAAATGAAATTAGGATCAACACACCTGCAACCAGGCTAATAAGCTGTCTACTCTTTTTTGTGTGGTTCTCTCTGTGTATCAGAAGGTCCCACATTATGAGAACCAGGAGCAGCGTGGATGCGACAGAAACAAAGCTAATACCTCTGTGGTTTTCATAGGATGTCCTGAGAACTTTTTTGAAGACGATAACGACCGTTGATAAACGTCAGTCATGAGGCACCCCTTTAGTCTCCCACATGGAACGGGAGGACGAATTCAGTCCCGACAGAAATCTTCCAGCACTATTTTAGTGTTTACGTGCACTAAATTAACGTTTACTCAGGTATACGCAGAAATACCAGACGTGAAAGAAAAATACAGATAAATGCGGAGACCGAAAATATATTATGCGACAATTACAAATGGTCTTGATCAACGCTAGGCGACACCGATACGCGAAATAGCTAGGGAGGCTAAGGATCCGACCACCGAGCGCGCGCTTGGCGCACATACGCCGACAAGCATGCAAACGAACAAACGCGGTCTCGTGCATCAGGCAGACGGCAGGCAAAGATCCTTAAGGTCCTATGTATAGTGTGAGTTAAGATTTTAGGAAGGATTTTACACATCGTACGGTAGACAGACCGGGGGTATCTCTAGGTCACCACACTATCTTTGAAAACAGCTGGAGAAAACGGTCCGGACCTGAAGCTTTATTACAATTCAATCAAACGGGCGCCAAAGCCACTTCAGTTTCCGATGGCGGATCGTTCAAACTGTCATAAATAACCACACAATCGCCATCGTCCACGTGTTAATGAGCTGGTTTAGGCCAGCTGAACTGTCCCTCAAGGTGTTTGGCCCACCTGTCAAGTCGCCGTAAAGAGCCGTAAACTCACATACAGTCTCACTAATACTTCACTGACGACCAGCGCAACCAAGAATAACGGAAAACAGCACATTGTTATTTCATGATAGGAATGCCCTCTCCATCTCTTTAGCTTGCTCGAAAAAGTAAGCATCGCTGTCTTTATGCAGACCCTTCGTAAGTTTGCATTTCATTTCGTGGTGGTTTTACCGTATCCAGAGTCAGGAACCTACTTCTATCACATCTGCAGCGCTCATTTCGAACAGACCTTCTCATAAGAGGTTCGCATAGCAATTGGTGTTTTTGTTCAGTGCTCAGCTAGGTCACTTCGCTGTTGTCACCCGGGTAGTTGAATCGTCAGTGCTGTTTGGTAGAAGCTTCGTGTACCCTCGTCCCTTAGCTCTCAACCGAACACTTTGTGTTTGTAAGTAGACGATCACTGAGTAAAGGGTGAAAGGAAGCAATCATAAACGGCGGTAAGATGTGAGCAAGGCTGTTACTCCAAAATGGCTGGCAATCCCTGGTGACGTGGCGCCATTGATAGCGGACGGCAATATGACCAGTTTGCGTCTATGGTTGAATTGAACAGAGTGGTTTCCAAGTGATGGATTGCCGTCGTTTGTGTTTAAATACGCTGTACAACAGATCCACAGTTGTAACAGCCGATCGCCATTGTCAGTGCATCGCAAACAAACACCGAACATACCACCCGATCGCTTCTCCTCTGGAGTAAGACGACCGAGTTGTGTGCTCATATTACCGGTAAACACAACGATGTCCGTGTGTACAGTTTGTTTCAGAAGATGAAAGAGGGTGCCGCATGAGTAACTTCTCACAACGCCCGAACTATTGTCTGAGTATATACAAATGACAAATAAGCTACGTCTTTCCCGCATGTCTTGACCTACTTTAAATGAAGTGTTGTCTGATGGCATATAGACGACCATTCACCTTGGCGAAATCAAGCAGGCTCTGCTCTACCTTAGGCCTCAGTACAATCCCTACTCCAGCCTGACGGAGAGGTACGGAACCATCGTCAACAGAGACCCAGGGAGGGACCGCTGACCCATGGCATTACCTAAGGACACATTCTAGTGAAGGGTATTTCAAGGACCGTAGAGGCGAGTTTCGGAGACACAGCGTGTATCCAGTTCCAAACTCGAAAGGATGCCCGCTGCAACAGCTTGCTGACCAATGTGTCGAAGAGTGCGGTTGTTAGAAGTGTCAATTTTCGTCGAGTGTCCTGGCTTGTGGACAGAACAGTTGAGGGAGAAGAAGGTGAAAGTGAGTGGACTAGTCCATGAGAGCAACGATAGTTTTTGATGTTTCCCGATCGTTTGTGCGACGGAAGAGGATTGACTTGAAGAACGCCACCCAGAGCCTCTGACACCAAAGCCTGATCTGTAGGGCAACATGAGATAAGGCTTCCTTGGAGAACCTTATTCCGTGCTAACAAGCCAACAGTCGGATTCATCTGGCATCACAAAAACGCCAATCCTGAGGCCGCGGTGAACACGACAATTCTGTCTCATTCTCGTTATTTCTTAGCGCGGTAAATGTGTTCAAAGCTACATCAGCTTTGGAATAATACTGAAAGTTTTTCGATCGTACTTGATAGTACGCCAGCGATCACGGTCAGCCGTTGGGCGATAGGAGTGCTCTTTTGTTTGGGGTAACTTTTCTAAGCCCCCCACCCCGTTACCCGGAAAACATCCGTGCCACAACTATGAATATGACTTTGTGGTATGCCCACAGGATTATGTCTCACAGAGCAGGCACTCTTTCGCGGCAAGTAGTGCAGAATACAATCCTAAGATTGCCACCCCTTAACCTGTCTGACATGGCTGTACTCTAAAGGACTGAAGTTATAGGAGAAACTCACCTACCACCGCAGGTGAAAGACGCCAAAGACGAAGTGGTTAACAGCCAAATAGAACTCCCTAAGAAACAACTAAAGATTACGTAACAATGCGTAGCTGGACTCGTGTAGGACAGGGACTGAAGTCGGTCTAAACTAAGCTTACTGTGAGAGGATCTGGGTGCTTTTAAAGTAAGATGCGATGTACTATAACGCAGAAATGGAAACGTACTAGTCCACGGGTTCCCGGAGAACTCCTTTCAACATGCCTTATGTGCACAAGAGAGTGCGTTAAGCAACAGCGGCAACCATATTTAGAAATGCATAGGTACCGCGAGACACCAAATGGCAGATGGTGCACGTAGTAGTACTCCGGGAACCCCGTCAGAAAGCAGAAAAATTGAACTCACCGAAAACCGTCACTTGTTGATTCCACAGACTAATGGGATAAGAATCTACTGTAACAACCAGCCCACGGAGTTTATGAAGGTTTCGATCTCCATCAATATTACTCCCAATATCCTTAACTTATGCCTCAAAAGAAAAACAGGGGAAATGTTAAATCCGCTACCACGGTCCTCAATGAGACGTATTTGAAGGCCTACTATTGAGCTGCACAAACTCAAATAAGCACCCCTTGCAGAGGTCATGAACATGATGCCAGCTGCCGCAAAAGATAGACAACCAATGAGGCCAATCTTCCTAAGGCACAAAATACTTCGTCAAGGTGGAATTACGTCACTGCTTCATACAAAGATAAGTTACATACAAAAGTCTCTGAAGAGAAGAGTAGCAGCAGTTAAAACCAAAACATTAAAGTTTGCGAGGAGTCAGCCAACAAGCGGACGTAAATCGACGTATAACCCGTCACTACGTAACAGGAGTGGGTTATCGAGTATTGCAGAAGCGGATAGCATTAAGCGTTCACTGACAGGCCCTAAGGCCCGATGTGTAGTGTAAAAACTAAACGACCAAGTGAAGCCCATAAACAANTATATATATATATATATATATATATATATATATATAGGCATCAGGCCTACAAGGATAAGTGACCTGCAAGGGCCACGAAATATCTCGATTGTAATTTGTGAACTTCGTCCGTACACAAAAGTCCACAATCTACAAAGTCGGAAGGTCATCAACTCCTGGAAGGCCTATGCAAGTCAGTGGTTGAGCGTCAGAGGTTGATACTGGCGGTGATTTCAATGTTACCGATATCAACTGGATTCACAGATCCGCGAAACGGAAAAAAGGTTTCGATCACGATTTTTGACGTGGCGGCTTTCCAATACACATAGGAGCTTACCATATTTAGCCTTGACCATCAGCCCTTTATCTCAGATTTACTCATGACGCCTTTCGAAACGAACATAGCATGGGTCGCACAATCAACAACACCGGATAGAAGTGACCACTCACGAACAACCGTCATAGTCAGCGTGGTATGCAATCTGCTTCCACCTAGGGTGGGGCAATATTACTGGAAGGCTGACGAGAAGGAGGTGTGAACTATACGGGCAAAGTGCAGTGGTGTCACAAAAAACCTTCGAGCAACGGCAACGTTTCAAGGAGAACCTATGGGTCATCAATGAAGTGTGTATGCTTTTAGCTGAGACCGGAGACCATGATTTACAAACGATGTACATAAGCTCACCAATAGTACACGGGCATTGCTGCGGTTCAGCAGAAATCCGTCACACAAATCACGCAATTTACCGATGTGGACGAAATGAGATAATAGGGGATGAAAGGTGAGGTCGTAACCATTATCAAATAAACTTAGCAAGGACGGCTGCGATAAAACCAAAACGTTCTTATTGTTATATTTCATAAGGGACTCAGGTGAGTGATGAAATAGATAGTCTTTACGGTAGGAAACGGGATTCTAGATCCAGATGGCCAAATCACATTTGTCAAAGGATAATGTCGTTTTTTGTATAGGCGGGACACCGGAATGCCGGCACGCAGCACATTCTATGCAGTTCCGGTGTGAGGGATAGAATTTGCCATTCCAGAGAAGGAGACAGAACAGGCACTAAAACCACTGAGGACGAACACAGCAGCAGGCCGGAACGACATCCACCCAGCTACGTTGCAAGTGGTGATCCATGTCAACAAATCAACCTTTACCTAGCTACTAAAAGATGCTTTCGGGTAAGGGGTTGCCCTAGATGGTTGACAGCCTGCTACAATGTGTTTAATACACAAAAATGGTAGCCACAATGAAATAGGTAACCGCAGCCTTATCAAGTTAACAAATGTAATTTGCAAACTGTTGGAACGCATTCTAAGCAATCAGATCAACAGCTACTTAATCAAACAATTTTTGGAATAAGAACCAACATAGGTTCCTAAGAGAAAATTCGCGCCTGTTAAACCTCTATGATAGTCTGGATAAAATCATGGATGCGCTAGACCAAAGGAAGAGAATAAATGTGGGATGGTGAACCCAACGACGTTGGATCTCCTTTAAAGCGAATTACGCAAGTGGTGGGAGTCAGTTTCTCAGAGTCCTTGTTGGAGAACCCATGTACTTCCTTCGTCCCTCCATCCAGGAATGTCGGCATTGTCTGACGACCAAGTGTTCACTTGAATTTTCCAGATTTTTTTGTTACCGACAATCCGCCTGAAATGTATAAACCGCTTTTCTTTACCGCGAAGTATATGAAAGGTGGACATAGGCTGTCGTTTGATGTGCTAAATAAGTGGAAAGTATACGGTGAGACTGGTTGCCTTTGTGCCTACATGGGCTGACCTGCTTTATTATGTAGATATGTAGATATAAAACGCAACTATCTGATCGCTGCAGAAATACCGTTTGTAACTAGAAGCTCGGATTTGCTATCTAATCCATCCTTGAATACAAAGAAACATAGAACAGGTTTACAATTCACGCGTTGACCTCTTCAGAACAACCACGACTATTGAAAGGCGTTTTCTAGCGTCAGTAAAACACCATCATCAGACCTGGTCGTCGCTTATGATCACATTCCACGGGCCAATGAGAACATTCCAAAGACGGTCATTACAACACTTTTCGAACTCTTCAAGTTCACAGGTATATCATACGGGCCCATTACGGCGGCTCGAACATTTCAGCTCTTCGTGAATAAAGTACTTTGGGGACTATCGTTCACATACGTCCACAAAAATGACGTTCTACGCGCTGACGCTCGAACGAGAAACAGTTGTTTCATCTTCACCCTGTTTTCAGCCGCCTTGTGCGGTATGGTAGTAAAATCAACGCCGACAACTATGTTTTCGGAATTCGTCCGTTGGATTTTCTCGGACATCATATCTATTAAACCGGCGTTACACCTCTGCCGGCTAAAGTCGAGTCCACCCAGATTTCCCCGACGCCCACCATAATGACCTAACTTAGATCATTCCATGGCACACTTATTATTATGTGATTATGGTCGGCTTTTTTAGTCCGCATTGTGGAGACATTCTAAAGCCTCTGAGAGACCTGGTCGACTGAGAACACAAGCCCGTTGAACTCTCGTCGTCTCAACGACGGAGGGAGTTCTATGCCGGGCCGCTAAACTAAGTAGTATCAGCTTCAACCTTAGCGCTCGTTTCCTCCTCACCACTGATTCATCAAATGTTACCGTTGGCGGAGTCCTACAGCAATCTGTAAAGGGTTAACATCAACCCATATTCTTTTAATCTTAGAAGTTAAAACCAACGTAGACAAAGAGGAGCACTTTGGGACGTAAACTACCTACTGTTCATTTGACAATCCGCTACGCTCAACATCTTTTAGAAGGTTGACACTTCGCTGTACAGATCAATCATATGCCTTTAACTGTTACTTTTTAAGCCAAACCCCATCAGTAATCTCCCCGTAAGGTCAGGCATTTTAATTATATTTTCTAGTTCACCATAGATATCCGACACCTGTATGGCGACACCAGGTCCCAGCAAGGTCCTTCCCGCTCCCGGATGTCATCATAATACGTTCAGCATCCTACTTTGATCTGGCTAAAATGGCCGCTGCTCAGCATTGCAGTAAGGAAAGGGCAGAAGCTTCTACTAACAACTTCTTAGAATTACCTACCGTCACTGTCGACACAAGCTGGTGATATCCTACATGATATTTCCACTGGCCCATTGTCTCTTGCTTCTATCGACGTACCATTTTTAACTACCTTCACTGTTTATCTCACCCTGACAAACGTAGCATACTGAATTTGGTCGTAAAATGTCCGCTTGACTCTACAAAAAAAGCCGTTTGCCTCTGGTCTCGACAGTGTCGACTGTCAATGGAGTACAGTATACAGACATACAGTTGCTTCACCTAATACGTGCTCCCGGCCCGACATCTGTTTTTCACACGCCCACCTTGATATCGTTGGTCCACTACCATCCTCCGACAATTTTACTTATATACCGATTGCAATCGATCACTCTGCCTGCTGGCCTTCGGCAGTACCTGTTAGGGATTTTACGACGAAGACAGTTGCCAAAACCTTCTTGGAACATTGGATCGTCAATTTGGGCGTGCCATCCACAATCACTACTGATTGAGACATCCAGTTTCGATCTTCTCTTCTTCGTGAATGCTCGTTTGGCCGTTCATGCATTAGAACGAGAACCCATTATCCCTGTGCTAACAGACTAACCGTGCGTTCCCACCAACAACTAAAGGCGTCGATAAACATCCAATTCAACTCGACAAAATGGAGTGCGCGTCTGCTGCCTATTCTTTCTAAGATCCGGTCTGCCGCTAAACAGAACTGATTCAACTCCCAGACTATATTTTGCATTTATGCCAGCAATTGTCCAATCTTTGTTTCGCACCAACCCGCGGACATTGGCGCCGAGAGCAACAATTGCCGAACTTGCTCAAACGTAAATGTGTTCGTGCGCCAAGATTCCATCAAAAACCACTACAACCACTATACCTAAGTCCCTTCAAATCAATCAGGCGTGGCGAAAGCATTCTCATTATTGAGAGGCTTCGAGGAAACTAACCCACGTTCACCAATTGATTGAAACTGGCTCACAAAGATGAGGAAGTTGTCTTGCCCGATCCAATGTTGAATACAAGCATCCCTTCCTCACCCTCTGTAGTACCACACTTGCCTGTAGCTCAAACCCCTGCGCTGCCGAACAGCGCACAGTATGTTGAGAGCGGTTTGTACACTAGCCAATACACTTGATAGATATGTGATATTGTTATCCAGCTTTTTCTATTACTGTTCCTTCTCCATGATTTCGACCTGTCAACGCTCTGCAGGGGAAGCACTGTGGTGTTCACAGTTAACAACTATTTTTTGTGAGTTGTTTTCTTACGTACTGTACACATCCTCTTGTCAACTTCATCTGTACCGTTCTTTGATAGCAGAAGAGTCATTTTTGGGTTTCATCGGTCACCACAACAGTGAACAGATATTCCCACACACCGCTTCCCTCTTCTCATTTCTGAGTAGATTGTTGGTTGACAGATCGGTTACTCAGTGAAACATTTTAACTCTGCGTATTCACTGATCTTCCAATGCCCAAAGTCTGCCCTCTACATGGCGTGTAGTATTATTTATCCGAGGTCATTTGAGCTTACTTTCTGACGTTGTCTTCCTTCTGTGTATGGTGACCTCTCCAACTCGGCAGAATTCAGCGTGTCACCGAGTCGTTCTGTTTATGTTGTTAGATCATTCGCTTTGTTCTCACGCACACTTCTGTCACAGTTTTCTGGTGTTATTGTATTCCTGGTTGTGATGTCATTCACTTGCTTAGATGACCACATTTGAGTAAATCTGAGGATTTTTGTTCTCGGCGCCAATGTCCGCGGGTTGGTGCGAAACAAAGATTGGACAATTGCTGGCATAAATGCAAAATATAGTCTGGGAGTTGAATCAGTTCTGTTTAGCGGCAGACCGGATCTTAGAAAGAATAGGCAGCAGACGCGCACTCCATTTTGTCGAGTTGAATTGGGTGTTTATCGACGCCTTTAGTTGTTGGTGGGAACGCACGGTTAGTCTGTTAGCACAGGGATAATGGGTTCTCGTTCTAATGCATGAACGGCCAAACGAGCATTCACGAAGAAGAGAAGATCGAAACTGGATGTCTCAATCAGTAGTGATTGTGGATGGCACGCCCAAATTGACGATCCAATGTTCCAAGAAGGTTTTGGCAACTGTCTTCGTCGTAAAATCCCTAACAGGTACTGCCGAAGGCCAGCAGGCAGAGTGATCGATTGCAATCGGTATATAAGTAAAATTGTCGGAGGATGGTAGTGGACCAACGATATCAAGGTGGGCGTGTGAAAAACAGATGTCGGGCCGGGAGCACGTATTAGGTGAAGCAACTGTATGTCTGTATACTGTACTCCATTGACAGTCGACACTGTCGAGACCAGAGGCAAACGGCTTTTTTTGTAGAGTCAAGCGGACATTTTACGACCAAATTCAGTATGCTACGTTTGTCAGGGTGAGATAAACAGTGAAGGTAGTTAAAAATGGTACGTCGATAGAAGCAAGAGACAATGGGCCAGTGGAAATATCATGTAGGATATCACCAGCTTGTGTCGAC
>QNGE01005434.1:0-43942 GCA_008508345.1 Paragonimus westermani
GTTTCTCACAAATGGGTTGAGAAATATACCATTATTATCATTTTTTTCTGTGTTCCGCTGCCTTGTTACCTTTGGTTCTATGCTGAACCAAATTCAAATCGTCGTCGCATTTCCAGTCATCGTTAAAAACAGTTTCATTTCTAGGCCATACGGTGATTCTTGTGATGGATTTTCCGACCACAGTCCGATTGAAGGACAGGGTTTTATAATTGCTACCAAATAGAATCGAGCAGATTCCCACTTGTTCGTCGAAGATAGCTATGCAGGTAAAGTGTTCTTATCTGAAGAGTGTTGAAAATCGGTGTGAGTGAAGTTGCTTGATATTCCATTATCGGCTTGTATCAAACACTGGGGACGAACTTCGCCGCAAAAGTTCTACCCTGAAGAAGAATTACGTGGGAACTACCGCCGCGGATTGTTTAAGATTCAAACGAGCAAGGATACATAATTTCTAGACTGGTCTAACATAAGAAATGCCCCAGTTAACCACCGAGCATATTTAAAGATGTGTCCGTTTAGGACATGTTAGTTCCTTTCATCCAGTTGAATGCATGAAGGAAATTCGGGCTGTTTTTCTGGAGCAGAGAATGAGGTTCAGGAGGTATTCGGAAAGTTGAAGTCACCACCTACTAGTTGATGTTCGCAAGACATGTTGAACACATGATTCATTATCTCTACAAGATCATTCAATTCATTGCTAGCAGCATTAGAAAGTCTGTGGGTGCATCGTATAAGCAGCTTGAGAGAACGTGTAGAGACCATTAACCCCAACGAGTCTTCGATTTTTGTCGAGTAGACTCATCAGGCGTTACTGCAGAAAATGGCTCTCTTAGGTAAATAATGCAACCACCACCTCGTTCCGTGAGATGACCCCTACGAAACATGTGATACCCTATAACATTTATGTGACTGTCTGGAGTATCAAGAGAGCACCATTCCTCAGTCAAAAGAAAGATATGGGGATTGGATGAAAAGACAGGATTTGAAAACGTACATCTTGCTTACCAATGATCTTGTGTTCTTGAGTAATGAACTAACGGATTTCTTTTTGTCGGACACATCCAAACTGCTAAAGAACTTTATGGAAAGTGAGGTAGTGGGTTGCAAAATTTCACACGGGAAGGCCTGTTTTGAGGAGTGTACCAACTTTTGCTCATAGTTGAGTGGGTGTCACGAAGATTTGATTCTACTGTAGAAAGTGCTGGTAGAGTGTCACTAAGGTAGGGTGGTCAAGTGGGGCATGTGGAAGGGGCCAGATGGCATTGGGCAAATCGTCAAGTCTACACGAATGTATCAAGTTCTCTTGGTTATCACGTAATTTTGATTCAGTTCTGGTTGCACAAATGCATTTAACACGAGAAAACGTTCCATATCTTTTGTGTGTTCAAAATCTCGTGAAGGTCTGACTGTTCGCGAGATTTGCTACATTTCTTTGTTTTCGAGTACCTGACGAAGGTCTGTCCAGATGTTTATAAACTTCTGTACAAGAGTCTGGTATTAACTGTCCCTCCTCCCGACATCGTTTCCACACAACTTTTGATGCTAATTATATCAGCTGATGACAAAATCTTTCGGCTTCTAATTTTTGCCGCCCTAGGTTCACCTTTTCCCGATATGTCCTCGATCATTTGGTCAATCATCACCTTGCAAAATGTGAAGTAACGCAACCGAACAGCCTTCCCACCAAGCTCTGGGGGACATGAGAACAATTTTTTTAGAATTGTGTGGGTCAATGTTTGTTCACAAACAAGAATTTTTATCTCTATTTACGTCTCCCCTATATCTTTTCTTACGACAAAATTAGCTTGTTATATCATTAACTGTTGTGCGTGATACCTTGCTTTATGTGCATTGGTCGCGCTCATCTGGGCGTGTTTCTCCAGGGTACCGTGAGGACGATGATATTACCGTTACTACAAGCTGACTTTATGTGAGCCTGACATGCTCGGGCAAACGAGCATGTCAGTAGGTCGTTGTTGAAAGCCTACCATGGAGAATGTACCCATAATAAGCATCTGACGACAAAGTTAATCAAGAAAACCATGCACTCGTCAGATTCCCAACAACCACAGGAAATCTGAGGTCCACAAAACCAAGTTGTGTCTCCTGATTGCTTTTGGACTTGGTGATTACCAACAAACCGTCAGTGCTTGATCTGAAATTGTCACAAGATTTTCTCATCCCCATCGGCCACATGAAAAATGGCTGCAAAGCTGAGCACTCTGTTGCGCTGATCCGACGCTCGGCAGTCGCCGGACTTGGCGTTTAGCTAACCGGTTCCCCCGATATGATGGAACCCCATCTAAAATGGATTTGACCAATTGAGGCTCCTAATTGTACATCCAGTGGGAAGTGAACTGACGTCGAGACCACTTAACTTTCAGCTTCATTGTTCACTCTCTCTGCTACCTCTAAAATTGTGGGGCACACCGCAAACACTCAAGCTGAGCGAACTGATTTGGACGTTCTCAAATGTCTTCGGCAACAAACCTGTAGAGGATATTCAAAAGATATGACCAATGTGTGGGAAGTTAACTAAGGCTGATAAATTATATCCCTCAATGGTGCAGGATCATGCAGAGGTATGAACAGACCTCATTGGTCACGCGAACGCCCAATGGCACGTGTATCACGTCTGTAGCGGGGGAATATCACCACTGGCGCCGAAGCTGAAAATGCTGGGCAAACACATCATACACGTATACGGAAAGGACAGCTCTCCGTAGTGGCCAGGTCCAATTCTGCGGCACATAAACTATTTTCAGCTCAGCATGTGTTAGACGGAGTCTTTCTCTTCTTGCCCCAGGCGGTTGTCCCGGAGTACAGGAAGTGAGCAAATGTTTTCGTGAGAATTGGATACAGATGTTTAAAGAACGGCCTTCAGACCTGTTCCAGCTTGTTGATATTAGCGATTGTTCGCCCTTGGCAACTCGCCAATAGCCCTCCGGAATTTTTGAGCGCATCGAAAACAGATGCAGTGGGTTACCATCAGATAGTACCGTTGTAATCAACCCTTAAGAGGTGCGGGCTATGAGTAATAACGGCTGCAAACACCACCTTCCGTGCAACAGACTATCGGCTGACACCTCAGAAAAGTTCCTTGGGGACCGGCCTGCATCATCAGCCCACTCATTTAGGTGAGTACTGGGAAGTGATTGTCTACGGAACACTACAATCCTTGTGCCCAGTGACTGATGGGAAGGTGATGAACTAAATTCTCACCTTGGGGACACGTCGACTTCAAGGTGAAACTACTAATCTTACCGAACAGGCTCCAGAGGCTCTGTTATGAGAAAGGATGTTGCTTCTTCATCACAGTCCACCTCACTGTTACCACGCAAATAGTGTGTGCCAACCCACCAGGACATTCAAGATGATACAGGGAAGGTTGTTAAGGAGCAATGAAACCCCAAAATAAACCTTGAGCAACAAACTGGAAGGATTCATCAACTTTTCTATCTCGTACTTGCAGAACTCTACTAAAACTCCCACCTAATTTTGTTCGCACATATATTACCTTAACTGTTTGTCCAGTTTTTAGATGACTGGGACGATTGTGCTTCACCACTTCGATTGCCTATGTTATCGGCTGGTTGCAAGTTGTTAAACACTGTTTGCGACAAATTTCATGTTTGTTTCCTTAACTTGTTGACCGCCCGACAAAAAGCGTGGGAGTTGGATGTCACAGTGAGTGGATATATTTCACCTTTAGCCTATCTGGCGCAACTTTATAGGCTGTGTGGCTAGAAACGATCCGGCAGTCGCAACTGTTGAGGTAGTCCGAACTTCCTTTTTTAATTTGTTTGACACTACCGTAGTATGTGATCCGGTCTTACCGTTGCTACACGGTTCTCAGTGTGTCCTCAGGAGATAATTTTAACGCTTAGTCCTGTTCTCATCATTTCTTTGAGGACCGTGACGACAACGCACATCTTCACCTTTATCAGCCTCTGGGAACTAAATGTTTGCTCACCTTCTCCGTTTGACATCTGAGTGCGTTTTGCCTTTGATAAGGCTAGACTTTTGAGAGTTTGCATGCACCCAACACCTCGCACTGTCAACGGTTCAATTCTACGCCCTCAACCACAAACAACGAGGATTATCAACACTGCTAATATACTCTAGCTTCTTGGCGATTGACAGGGTACCTTACACCGGCTTGTCATGTTTCAAAGGGTTCTCTATACCTTAGTCAACAGTTACATCAGAATCCGCCTAGCACCCATTTACCCCGACACACGCTAAGATAAAGCCTACCAAGGGAACCGGGTGCTGTGTCAGTGGGAACCAACTCCATAATGTTCACGCCGGAATGCCACTTCATATAACGTAATTGACGTCAACAATGGTTTTCTCTTCTAAATTCAGACTTGACTACTATGAGCTAAGACTCCACGATCTCGAATAAGCTTTCTATGGGGGTTGACACTGCAGACTGAGAAACCCCTGTGAGCGAGCCTCCACTACAGGCTAGTTGGGGTTTTTGGGTGCCGCCCAGTCAGCATGATGTAGAAGGGTTAACGGACGCATGACGGAAACACTGACAGAAGTTGATTTTTTGTGCATCGTACTTCTATACCTACGTCTATCACCTACTGCACTGAACACATGACCGCGTTTTTAATGGTCCACAGCCAACAACTCATCTCCCTCCGTCGAGTAAACGAACTACTAAGTCGTTATCAAGGCTCGATTGGGAACTCAGTGGCAGTCCAAATCAGGGTTCTGCTATTCGAGATCACAGATGTAGTCAAAGCCAATTGGTCGTAACATCAGCGGCGTTCATCGGTGGGAAGACAGTTTTTGTGCCTTATCGTTTGACTGTTGTTGCCAACACGTTATATGTTACGATATTCCTAAAAGCACTCAGGCGTGGAACAAGAATAACGTATCTCCCGCTAACGTGCCATCGTAACCGCCGTTGACGTATACACTGTGATTGATTAATTCAGAATTGAGGCTTTATTAGGCGCACATTTTTTCTAATAAAGCAATGAGCCGGAACAAATTTATCGACACAATGAAGGGCAGAAAGATAGAAACAGGGGTAGAATGGAAGGATTGCTGGCAGCCAACGGGATGCGATTGTAGACAGGAAAGTGGTGGCAGTTGCATCTGTAGTCGTTACGGTTATGGATGGTCTTGTCTTCTAGTATTAACGAGTAGCGATGAATTGTTAGCAACACAATGATTCGAATGAGTCGAGAGAATGTGGTAGAGAAGTGCCTCTAGCTGCCAGCATAAAACTGATAGCTGAGGTAGGTGGCAGAGACCAAAATCAATGCAAAGTCCTTCGTTGAAGCCCTTCCATCTAATGACGTTTAAATCGAGAATAATGCGGTTGCTACAAGAAAAACCGTAGGGTTAACAGGGTATCGTACAGGCAAAGGCCAGTTGACAGTCGATAATGTGTCAAGTTCTGCAGTGACATTCAAATATTAGTATGCCGAAAAGGTTGGAGGGGCTACTGAACAGCCTTTGTTAAAAGGTCCAGATGGACTCAGGAGGGCCGTAATAAGGGGGAATCATGTGTGAAACTTGTATTTCAATTAAAGAATTATCAAACCTTTGATACGATTAGGGGCACGGTCATACGGGACATTCCCGAAGGTTTCATGGGGAGGTTGAGGACTGAAATAGAACAAGGGCACATAGACCAGCGCACCTCCCGAGGCAGCTGAGCATACCATCACACGTGTGCATCCAGTTGGGAGGTAATCGGGCAAACCCGAGCTCAGTTAACGTCATACGCAGGCTAAACAGACCACCGGATAATGTTGATAGATGACTGGTCCTAGGGGTGGTACTGTTGGAAAAAAAACCCACATAAAGGCATTCTGCCAATTATTTAGAAGGATGTGTGCACAATACACCTAGGGTTTTATGGCAGATATCCCTTGAAAATAAGGATGTGGGACTGCTATAAAGGATATTGCAGTAAACGGCGAGGTGTTTTATAGCATATCCAAGGTGCAATAAATGTGTTCTGGTACCCAACAACTTCCTCTTTGGACATTCGAGACCTCAGGGTCCACCATGAAAACCTCTTTTGCCAAACAGTTTCACTACAAACTAGAGCCTGCCATAGTATCGGGTGAGTGGAGAGCTGGACTCATCCCCAGTGATCAGAAGGGATAAGAAGCGTAAGGTTGAAGCTTCCGGTAAACCGGAAGAATCACGTTTGTTCTGAATTTTTCGGAAATGGACATGGCACTAAAACAAGTTACCAGCAAAGAGGGTCTACAAAGTGCGTCATCTACGAGAACCCTGCTCCATGTTTAAGGAGCCAGAAAATGAGGTTGCCTAGCTTTCAGCTACGTCTCCGAGCCTGTTTAATGTGGAATAGTGATGCACTTGTGCGGACGTGGTTGTCGTTGACTTATGTGGATGCGTAATCACGTCGCGCTAGCTCGCTTGTTCTCGACGATGACTTGTTCGCTAACGATATAAGTTGGCACCAAGTTGCGCGTAACCTGATGACCCAGAAGTCTCTCTCAGCATCCAGTGGCAAAGAAGATTATCTACTTCCGAAACAATTAATTAAAAGGCGCTCGTAAAAGTTTGAGTAAATGCGATACTAATTGGATCAGTGTACAAGAAAATTTAATCTATCACTTTGAACATGAGAAATCCCTGGAAGCTGAACAAAGGATGCGCCTTTACAACAAAATGGACAACCAGGCATCGCTCATTAATGGAGGACGACAAAAAGTAGTTAAGCTAACTCAAAAAAATGGTCACTGGTTGGGTCGGTGCAAAACGACTGCTGGTGCATCGAAAAATGATAGATCTTTTAAGTCACTCAGGGAAGAATATAGATGGGGAATGTCTGATTTCGACAGTCAGAAATTCGCGGGAGTCGGCCTTTAGAATAGTAAGGGAAACGGTAGCAGTAGCTGATGCAAGAACATAAGATTATTGTAGTTTATTCGAGGAACGAATGTAAGGCCATCCTTTAGAACTGAGGAAACAAAGCAAGGCAATCTAAGAAATGATGCATTAGACTGGTAAAATCGATACTCAATTATAAGTAAACTCAACCAGGGCCCAAAGTGAACTTAGGGAGGCAAAAGGGTAGAAACATCTTAAAGAGCTCCTCTCATTCTATATCTGTACGTTGATAGATTGATGCTACTTTTGAGAACGCCGTTATGGCTCTGACAACGAATCAGTAAGGACAGCCACTTGGTATGTATCATACCTCGGTAAGCTCTCGGTTTGATGGTCACCTTTACAATTTAATTAGCACGCGTTCTTTAGGTGCGGTGCGTAGTCAACTTAACTCACAGCCGCATGTTAGAAGTTAGCGTTTCCCGCAGAGATCAGTTTCTCAATATTTTAATTTTTTTGACTGGTTGGTTACCTTGGTCTTTATCCCGTGAGTGATATCTTTATTTGTTCTCCCTTTCGCAAGATCGACCCTACTCATTAGTGAGGTGAAACTCTCTGGATGTGGGCAAAACTTACAGGGCTGACGGAACCAGTAACCTTTAGGCGCAGGATTAACAAAGCTTCGTAAAACACCCAGTTCCCGCGGGATGTCTTTTCTTGCTGAATGAATGGAGGCTTAGTTTGGACAAGAGACAGGGTTGAAAGCTGCCGAATACATGTTGCGAATGCCTCACAGTCGGTGACCTGCGAATTACTGCTGATTGGGGTGGAGACCTTTGGACTTTCTGGAATATCATTAAATGAGATGTGGGAGGTTTTGATGGAGTGGCCAGTTTACACAAAGCTAGCGCGTACAAGTCACCTGAGTTTCGGCAGAAGGCTGTGTAGCTCCGGCATATGTGCTGGGTCCAGTATTATACCTGTTGCTTATTACTGAGTTCATGATGGAGCTGTCCGTTACGGGTTCGTGGATACCAAAAGGATCGTGAGAAATCGGGGCGCAGCATGCATACAAGACGACCTTGGAGTGGTTCTCCTTTAAGCTGAGAGCGTCCGGTCAACCTGAACGTTAATGAATGGGGCCAATTTATGGCCACTTCTTTGGAAGCTAATACGGTTCTAAGGCATTTGAAGGGTGTAAAACGTAAGCAAAGGGTGAATGTAGCCACGGACTTCGCAGCGCATAGCATGGATAGTTTTTTGACGACCTAGCAGTGTAACGAATCTGCAACGACGGGTAATGCATTGTTGGCCATATTCTACGGAGCAATTTGCACTCGGATAACAGAAGAATTTTTACTGCTTCGCAAAGCATGTGCAAAATTTAGTGCTTACATAGAGATGAGAATTGCAGGACACTGTAGAAGGATGAATAGAGGTTCATGGAGAGGCATGCAACTTTGGGTAGTAAATCGTTTAAGGAGAGGCCGTCGGAATTCAGGTTCGTGTCGTTAGGGTGTGAGCAGGTTAGCATGGAATGTACTGAGCAGTTCAAAATGCTGAATGGCTTCCCGGGGGTTAATGGGAGGTTCTTGTACAGAATTGTTACGACCAACAACCGCAAGAGACATTTTTGAGAATGAACTCAACGTCTATGAATGGCTCGTTCCCGAGATCTGTTTTTGGAAGACTTATTTTTCTGTTATCCAAGCCTGTCCAGCGAGTCATTTTTCCACATTTAACTGATTAGCTTAACCGCAGATCCGTTCGGGAGTTGCGCCAGAGAAACAGATCTATCTAAAAACACCTCAGTCAACAGCCTACTCGTCGTTCTAGCTGGCTGGCTTCAGGTGTCCCGCACCAGGGGATCAGGGTGGGGAACGTGAGAGATCTCTCGGTACAACCAGCCGGCCTTCGTCAAAATTATTGACTCAAACAAACGTTAATATGGCTGGACGTCCTTCCTGATGACAAAGGCTGGGAGCTGTTAGCCTGCAATCGTGGGAGTAGCTTACGTTTATCATATAGTGGAGGTTGTAAAAGTACCCCGCTGTGGACTGCAGTGAATTTGCAGTCGAAGGGCAACTCGAGGGGATGCATTTTCGACCAAGCAGCTGGTGTGCATTCTACATTAAAAGAAATCAGAATATGCGATTATTCGCCGTACCTTACCGAACCCTCTTCCAAACGGTCGCGAGGTAAAACATGTCCAATAAGAAGAGGAAAGAATATGACGCGCGCTGTAATCTATGGCGATATGAGCAGGTACAGGGACCATGAACAAAGGTGTTCAGGCTAAAATGGCGAGCCAGAAACTATTCAGCACAAACTAGTTGAAAGCACCACAATTTCACGAACCACGTCGGCCACAGGAGGGCCTATACAATCCTCGTGTGACTCGGCGCGGGCAGCTCTCAGTTCGTCAGAAATCAGTCTGTCATGTGATGCAATGTAACCGCTATCGAAAGTCGCGGAGTTATTTTGAAGGTAAAAAGTGGTTCAGAATACGGTCCTGGGTCTCCAGCGGCGCAGAAGATTAATGAATGTCCAGATCTGTCACAGCCGGATGATTGACCTTGAATTCTGACGGCAGATTTTGTTACCGATAGACTAAATCTTCAAACGAAGATTGTAAGGTCAGAACTGGTTTGGCCTACGGGCGATTGGTGGAACAGTTTACCAGAATGGCTAATCGTGGTGCGGTCAACTTTCACTTCAAACGAAGATTGGCCCTTAGCATTATAGGGAGTGGATTTTTGGTACAGCGCTGGGATTGTTGCTGGGTATTTAGATAACCTCTGGCTGGAGGTAAAGGCGTCCAACTGAGACATTTAGCACTGGAAGTTTCTTTCTGACTACGACTGGAACGGGCTTCAGAATTTGCGAACCCTTAGGATGCCGTGGTTGCGTGCCCGGGACGTTGAACTGGTCAATAATCCCAGCACTGTCATCTGTTTTCAACTGTTCTCACTCACGCTAGACCAAACAAGGCGGCCCGAAAACAGCGTGGTTTTGGTGGGGGGTTCTAAAGTGGAAAGATCGCTGCAGACTTCTAAAATCGTCACGTCTAAAGTTTCATCTTATGAGCGGACAAGGCTGAGTTGTTTTGGTGGTGCATGCGATTATGCCTTCTCAGTTGTCTAGCAGCTTCCGTCAAAACCTAAGCAAATAAACTGCCCGGCATTATAGCAATTTTGAATGACTACCTTGTGCGCTCACAAGTTCCTCCAGGTTATTAAAGTAAATTTGGCGCATAAAACGTTGAGAAAGCGAGGAAACCCACGATGTTACTTCCAGAAATATACTGCATATCGAGTTGGAGTCCGGCTGTCTGGCTCTTCTCCAGAAATGGCCTTCAGACATTTCTTCCAAAGAATACACAAACGATTTTTGAAGTGCAGGAATAGTGAAACAGTCATCCTGGTAGGACAAAAGAAGAGAGAGTGGTTGGATAGATGGCTACAATTTTAGTATGAAATGCTAAGGGCGTACTGACGAAGGAAAAACAGATTGACCTGCGCCACGGACCACCTCAGAAGCGTTGGTAGCAAAAAACGAAATGCGTAGGTTTGTGCTTGGTTGTGGTAAAGTTGTTGTTCTCCTGAGGATGTGGATGATCTCACAGAATGCTTGGTGTAACTCAGGAGCAAGCTAAAGACGATCTTCATGTTGTGGTCGCAAACCAGTCATAGGCTGTATGAGATCCGCCCAACTGGAAAGAGGCTGCTGAGAGTAGGTCGATGATTCTCGTAATCGGTGGTGCTATCCAGTGGAACCCGATTTAGGATAATAATTTGTCGTATAGAACTTCGCGAACAAGCTCAAGTTTCTGATGGTTGGGAATAGTGGTGGTGTTGTTTGTAGCTCGGGCTGATGGTTTTGGTATTGATACGTTCGCCGAGCGTGACATTTAGGTTGCAAACGTTTCATCACCAAGCGAGGTGACATCATCAGTGCGTGAGTGTGTCGGCGTATAATTTTGAATGTGGCGTTGGGTGAAGTTGGATCGATGTCTGCTCTCATACAACAGAGTGGGTTGACCTACTGGTCTGAATTCTGGGTGGTTGACAAAAAGCGACCACCCAGAATTCAGACCAGTAGGTCAACCCACTCTGCTGTATGAGAGCAGGCATCGATCCAACTTCACTAAACGCCACATTCAAAATTACACGCCGAAACACTCACGCACTGATGATGTCACCTCGCTTGGTGATGAAACGTTTGCAACCTAAATGTCACGCTCGGCGAACGTATCAATACCAAGGCTCAAGTTTCCTGGAATTCTGCAGCGTAGTTCAGCATTTCTGAAGAAAAACGCCACAGTGACATTCTGCGTTGGTAAAGACGCTGACAGTCATGTGCCCTGTTACAGTTCGCTTGGTCGCCAACACATGATAACTGCAAGTGTCACTGAGAACTAGACCTCGCGACGTATGATCAATGAAACGTTTGAGCAACCTTGCCGGGTTTAGTCAACCAAATGATGCGTGAATGGACCGCAATGAATCAGACGAAGTCATGATGACTGTATCGGACATGTCTCTCGATGCTGTAAGGATCCCTTGATACGCGTAATCCAACTCGATCTTAGGAATTACTAATCCGCTTTTAAGATTAATTGCACAGTCATGAATAGTATATAAAAATTAATAACCTGGCATGGTCGCCCAGGCTGACTTCGATAATCGTCATAAGGAAGCCGGTTGCTTACATTTCTGAGCGCCACTTGTTTTTCTGGTGACTGACAGCCGTTGTATGATCAATCAGTGATTAACGTTAACGTGTGTTCGAACCTCTCAGAAAAATAGTGGCCTCTCCTGAGCATGTCCGCTAATTCGAGCTAGCAGATGACATGCTTCGTTCCCATGAACTTAATACTTGTGTGCTTTGGCACGTCAGAGATTTTGTCACGCTTGCCATTGCTCAAAGGATTGTAGCCGAACCGGTGTGCAAGATACCTTATCAGCGTTTTATATCTTCGCACTTGGAAAGCAGCGAAATCAATCAGTTTCTGCTTCACATGCACGCGGGCTGAAAAATCACGATGAACGTTCTGGCGCTGACAAAAATGAACACAGAGCTGAATGACCGCCAGAAACAGGTTGAGTAGAAGGGATTCGCGCGACAGATCTGCAGGTTGCACGACAACAGCGCATAAAAAATTTCGCAGGGTTCTGTTAAATGGTGCTAACCTTGGCAACATTATTTATGGAAGGGCCGTCAGGATGGAGACTCTATGTTGTGCAGAACAGACAACGCAAGTCAGGTCCAATAGCAACTACCGTTATCACAGACTGCCTTCAGGAATCCTCGTCATAAGTTTATCATTCCATCAAAAAATGCGACAGAGCACAATGCCATGAATTTAACTTGAGCGGACGAAGATAATAATGGACCTTCTGTCAATTTATTGCTCACTGCTGGTTGGATATGTGTAAGTGGCTTCGTTTGGTGATCAATCGTAAGGAGGTTCACGAAAAAATCCCCTGAATTTATAAACATTGCTGCGGCGTGTTGGGGTTGCCAGTCGATTGTAGCTGGACTACGTGTTAGAAATCCGAATGGTAACGATGTTGATTGGTTAATTTCTTTAGTATTGCAAAGGGCTAATTTTACATTGAAACGACTAACGTGGGGGTGGAACACTAATAATTCTGGGAACGTTTCTGGAAGAACATTAGGAACTTGGCAATTCTCTCGTTTTATAAACGAGTCACGTAGCGAAATGTCCGTAAAATTGTGTAACCTCCTTGATAATAGACAAAGAGAAACGCGTGGGAATCACGTTCAAAAGGAGCAATTGTATTTTTATTAGGGACAGACCTAATAACGTCTTTGAGCGTCCTTGTCGAGTACTGATAAACCGCATCAAAAATGTCAGAAGTATTACCCCCAGTATGTAAAACGCTGTACTTGTTGCATAGTGACGGATCGTACCAGAAATGACGTAGCCTCTCTAAAGGCATTCCGGGGGAAGTCAACTTGAATGGTTGGGTACCGACTTTTCCTGTCGTTCAGAGACCTTCTTTCAGTGGTGCAGCTGCATACCCCAACTTGAAAGTTTTTGAGGAATGAATTTTTGCAATGTTTATATTGCTGAGCCCGGACTTCTAGTGGTCGTTCGAGCAACGCTCAGTCTTCTCGCAACGTCTATCAACATGCTGGATCCACGATAGTCGCGTCTGTAAGTAACGAGCCTCCACACTACTGTTCTTATTTTCCGTAAGGCTTACTACTGTTGGAACTCGAATACAGATACAACATTACGTACTTTAACCCCCTTAGAACCCACGCTGCTGCTCAAGAAAACCGACCCAAAAATGTCCTCATTCAGGCGGTTGGGAAGGATACTTGGAAGCATTTTGACTGCGCAGCTTAGCGGAATGATGCGTTGGTAGCTTTCGGGGCATTACATGCTACCTTCACTTTCAATCAGAGCCACGATAAGGGTATCCTTGAGCCCTCATGTCACTTCTTCCTACTCCGAGGTAGAGTAAGCCAGTTGGGGCCAAGCATGTTTCAGAGCCAGTCTGCCATTTCTCAGGATGTCACCTGGCAATCCATCTTTGCTTTTATCTTCTTCACTGTGCACTTGTCTAATCACCGTTTACAACTCTAGTATCCGAAGTGAAAGTAAGTGAATCTCTGATAACCGGCTGCAGTAGGTTGTTAACAGTCACCAAGTTACTGGTAACAGGACGGTTGAGTAAGCCTACGCCGGCCATTCATGACGTCCTCTGACTGGATGCAAAAAGAACCGGCGTTCACTTCAACCAGTGCTTTGATAGACTAGACCGGTGAACCGAAAATCGACTTACGTGTGCCGTAGAACTCTTTTAGTTGCCGGTGATCCGTGTGGTCTTGAATCAACTCTCCTCGATTCCTCCACCAGATTACTTTTGTACAGCGGACACGCTCGGACGGTTGACGGTGAGTGCTCCGTAAAGTCGCCTTTTTGTCATTATTGTCCGGGTCCGTAGTGAAGGCGAAAAACGCCGCATTCTTCAGCCTCACCAGGATGAAGGTAGTCTCTCTGTCGTTACTGATGCAATTCAGACTTTCCTAGAGTTGGACACCGATCGCCTCAGTGGTTGCCGCCGTGTCTGCCCTTCAACGTGTCGCCATATTCCCTAAGTGGTGGTGAATCTAGTAGCGTTTTTACACTAAAGGCGGCTGCATGTTTAAGAGCAGTTATCCTCTGGGAATTTCCACTCATTCGAAATTTACTTTCTATTGCTGCACACAAGTTCTACAATAAACAGAACTGTGCGCATGAATAAAAATCTGGTCTTGGCCAGTCTGTGATCACTTTTGCTGTCAGCACCCCACATCATTAGCGTTGTGCACACTTCACAAGCTTCGCGTTTCCACACAGCCACTTGTCCTAAAAAGTGGTGGTAACCGTTCCGTGAGTAAGCCCACGTCGTGATGGCAACCACATCCAGCTGGAATCAGGTGTCTGAGTTGGCCAGCCCGTGAGTAACATGCAGCTGAACAGACTGTGATCCCGCTCGGCGAGTGAACCAATGCCTTATTGTCCGAGGACTCCCGGCCAGGCTATTGGGTCATACACAGCTCCAGCGTTCAGGTCACCCAGAACAAACAGTCGGTCAGTCACCGGTAACAGTTAGATTGTGGTGGATAGCCAATCACAGAACTTGTCCATTGTATTATCTGTGACACATAGTTGGATCATAAACACTGCCAAGTGCAGCATACTTGCCTAGAACAAGTCACAGGCAAGTGGACTGAACTCGAAGGCTGATGGCATATGATCCACTCACCATCAAAGCAGTGGTGTAATCAGCGGATAAGAAAAATACACGCTTCCGAGCACCATGTATCGAGCAATCTATCCAGCGGAAGGCGTACCCAGCACTCGCATCCCGAGGCTTACCCACCCCCCTCAAGGCAGTTACACCGATGCTACTGCGGCTAAGTTCCATCATGAGCACCGCGGCCCAGCGTTCCGGCCCTCCTGCAGTGTTGCAGCAACTGAGCAGCGCGCGCACATTCCGTGTTCAAATAGGGAGCGTCTTACGTCCCCGAAAGTGTCCCAGGTCTATCTTCGAGTTGCTGAAACTTGAATGAGCGTTTAGTTCGGTAATAGCTTAGTTACGTCCATACACCTTACTGCAAACAGCAGAAAAGGCGACCCCGTTTATCTTGCACGACTGCTGATGTGGTACGCCGTCCGGTTTATGTTGTGATATTGTAGTTTATTTGGGCTTTGGGTACTACGAGGGCGCCCAGCTCTAGAAGGAAAAGCGACTAGGACCCTCATCCAAAGCTCTGGAATCAAAAGCTTATGGTATAAGACGGTGGGCGACACCCACTTACATATATAATTGCAAGATCATCCACCATCAGCAAAGGTCAAGCTGCAATATCTACGCACACACTCGAGAGCCGCTTCTACGAATTTAACACGCTCACATAAGACATAAGACAGAAGACACATAAGGCATACTACCGTGGAGCAGTCATGTTGTAATCGCACAAAAGCGGATCATGTGAGAACAAACATCAAGCAGAGCCACAATGCAACCCGTTGACACCACCCACAATGGGCGCAATTGTCCTTTTTCTGACTGATAACCTTTGACCAGTCTGGCGTAGTTGAGCCCACATGAACCAATGTCCTAGTAAACATTGCACGTCGCATCAACCCAGCACATAAGTCTGAACACCAAGTGAACTTGGCAATAAAAGATATACAGATAGACAGGCACTCATTAGATACATCCTACAAACAAACACTCTACAACACGTCAGTCATAAATACTCGCGTGATTGTTCTTATACTGATTGCTAATGAAATCGGAAGTTGGTTAGCAAGTTCGGGGGGCGTGTGGGGTTTCCCGGGGCCAGTTGTATCAGCTTGAACTTGTCGGTATTCAGAGATAGGACGGCTTTTGCTGGTAGGTTGTTTAAATGGGAGAGGAAGGAGTGAAAACGGTTGACGCCGACAAAACAGACGGTAGTAATGATGCTGGTGGCAGAAACCATTTTCTTTTGTGGTTATACGTTAAGTCCTGGGTGGCATAGAGCAGCAAGGGCATTTGGAGGCAGTTAACGCCCTGTAGGCGAATATGCTGTTTCCTCTCATTCGTCGATACCTTAGAGTAAACGCTGTCGAAACCTGAAGTCTGCTGTAATGACCGAAGTATTCGAGAAACTCAATCGCTTCATAGCCCCGCGCTAAAATTGTTCGAGCAAACAGAGGTGTGTTGAAAAAGCTATGAAGCTCACTTCCAGCTACGGGCGAAATATGTTAAAATAAATGGGGATACTGTATTTCAGGTCGAGGGGGTGTAAGCTGCTGTTGAGACATTAGTAGCCTTGCGCGTCGCTACTCTGCAGTTGACGGAGAGACTGAGATGTTGGGTGGCAGTCAGCCCCAAGTCTTTTCTTGGCTCAGATATACAGAACTAAACATTATCAAGGTGAGCGCATTCCTTAATGTAGTAATGAGGCCTCAGATTTTCACACTTTGCAACAACCAATGGTAAGTTAGTTAATAGTATACGACGTGTCAAGATCTGGCTGTACACCAGATTGGTCTGTAGGGTCGTGAAAGGCTCGTCAAAGCTGCGTTGTGTACGTATAATAGAAAGCTTGAAGATAAAGTCAATGGCAATTCGTGGAAGTGTACAACGACCCCGGCATTAACCCTTGCGGTACATCACGCGGAGCGCTTTGGATTATCTGGTAAATCCTGTCGACAGAGACAGAAGCGTTGCACTTACTGAAATGCGCTCCCAAACAGTGTCGCTGATTCCCTCCAATTTTCTACCGCTGCAATTTTAGAAGAATTATGCTGTGCTACAACCCGTGCAATGCTTCTTGAAATCCAGCAGAATAAAGTTCACGTAATCTCCAGGATCAACGCCTTTAATCTACTGTTCACGAATAGTTGCTGGGCTGGTAGGGTACAAGTGGTCTTGCCGGAAGCCTTCCTGTTAAAGAGTGACCACTGCATGTGCGGAGGAAATGCGTTCGGGTGATGTCTTCAGCAGCGCTTTACATTACCTTTGAACAAATGCTGAAAAACAACATGGGTATGTGATTTGAAGCCGTGTTTAGCGCACCGCCTCTTGAAGCGGCGTTACTTCACATTACTTCCAGTCAGTCCACCTTCATCAAAAGTTATTTGAAGCCTTGGCTGGGTGGCCGTCGCACTCAGGAGTGGGCGGTATATGAGGGCCACAGTGAGGGTGGTGTTTGGATAAGACAGATGCATACCGAAACTGACTCGGGTATTAGAAACAACAGTGCATCATCTAATTACGCGTAATCTGTATGACTAACCAGATACAGCACTATCCCGCATCTCTGTTCACCATGCCCATCTTTTCTTAAAACACTCGTGCCCAGCTACGCCGTCGCACCCTAAAGTCAACCCTGAGGGAATGCTGCACGTGGACTGAGGAGAGGTTGGGAAGAATGTACGTTTGCTCGCACACGGAGCACTTCGTTTAAATTTGAAAGTCGGTTTCGTTATCAACGGCTTATGAACGATACCGCCACCAACCTGGAAAGCTCAGTTTAGCTCACATTTTTAGCTGGTAAGGCTAAATCGAGGGTGCCGCGAATCCCTGCTCAAACAGTGCTTACAAACTCTGAAGCTGGGTCCGCAAGTATAACCACGGAAACCGACATCATCTTCGCCCACCCACTGTGCTACCCAGGTGTTCAATCCGCCGTAAAAGCTGAAGGCGCGAACACTGAGGACGTTGCTTACTCCGCAGTTCCGGGTATTCTAAGGTCTCGTGAAAACAGGTCATTATTAGACAGTCGTCTTCGTACAACGTCCTGAAAAAGGCCGACCACCGAATTCAAAAACTAGATTAGATGGATAATTCTACGAGTGAAAATGAAGAAATAAGAAAAAATGGCTGCATATCTCAACCGTGGTGGTCAGTATCAACAGAGAAATTGCGCCTGGAGTGTCCGGATTGACTTACAAAAGATGGATGAATATCAGGGAATAAATGCACAAGGCTGCTTTAGAACCCGCTGTGATAAATTGAACAGTACAAAAGATGCTCTTTTCCGGCTAATTGCGCCGACAAATACAGGTAAAACGCAAAATGACCTTTGGACCAGTAAAACGATATCTACAGGTGAACATATTTGGCGAGGTTGCAAAATCACGGAAATTCCCACATGAACGGGCCTAGTGAGAGATTTGGGCACCGAGAACATTTGGGAAGAACTTTCCAGCAAATTCGACGACCGCGCGGTATACTCTTCCGTCAGTCTGCAAAGTATCCATCCAGAGGTCTTTTGTTGGATGGCTGAGTGAATTGTCCAGCTCATCGGCTTGCTGTTCACTCAGCCTACTCGGAAATTAACGAAACCTTGCGGGTGTAAACAAGCAACCTGGGCGAAGCCTTCTTAATGCACCTTCTGTTGAGTGATTCCGGTGGGCTACGGACATTCCTGCAAGGCCCGCGCCGTAATTAATATGCAGTTCACAACACAACCTTCGTAAGGAAAAACAGTCACTGAAAGTTACATATTGGTCGCTGACAATTATGCGAACTCAGCTCACCAAGGCATCGGGGTAGGTGGTGTACATCTCAAGTTTGCTGGGGCTTTCAAACTGTGTATGCCTGACAGACCTCGTTGCTACAGCGCTCAGGGTAACCTCCTCTAAAAGTCCGATGTCTGGCCTTACTTGCTGTCAATATGCGGCGCGTCAAAACTGTTTTCCATTTGTAAAGCGACCTACAGAGTTATACCCCAAGGTCATAACTTTAGAAGACTGCCTTTCTTCATTTTTATCAGGGACGTTTCCATTTAGATCTCGCCTGGTTTGTTGGTGTTTGCCAATGATGGTCAGCGTTTGGGAGCACTCGGCATTTCGAGCGAGTCAATCGTACTACAGAACAAAGTACATGAGTTATACGATTTTTCCCATGCAAGCAAACCTGGGTTTAACGAACTAAAGGGCAAGACTATGCCTTTTCGCTGCTTGGCGAACATTACATGCTGTCACAACAACCAACCTGTTCATTTTTTTTCAGTCTCATGGGGGCCTAGACACGGTCCTCCCCCACATAACTTTGAGCTAAAGAGACGTTGCGGGGGATGTAGAATTACTTGCAGCGCACCGGCGCTCTCAAAGCGGATGTTTAGTTTGTTTGATTTTAACCACTTCGATACTTCATACACCGGTTCCACCAGCGTCCACGTCGAAGCTGGAACTATGATCAGGTCAATTTTTCTTCGAAGTAATGAAGGGCTTCTTGAACATGTGCACACGCGCGCCAGTAGGAATTTTTGGGTCCTCAGACTAAGCCCTGTGAAAGTATGCTGAAAACCTCAAAGCCATCACAATTAAGGGTCCTCTGGCTCAAAGATGATCCCTTTCTTGCCCTCAGATCTCAACGTCAACCCCCTGTTCATACTGCTCCATGGTCAGCATGACTCGTAATAGTTAGTTTAGAGACCACCATATCAGAAGTAAGACCCAGCCTTGCCGGTTAGTCTTGCAATGCTGGTCACATTCCTGGTATGTATTGTGCGAAAAAATCTTTCAGACACTGTTATTTCCGGAAGTTCTACATCCAGTTTTAAAGACGGCCTCGAAAATTCCATGCTACATTTATTTAGTTGCTGCTTTCATTTTCCTTGTTTAACTTTCTGTGATTCTACTCCCGGAGACAGGGACTCCTAAGAAACGTCTGTCAGCTACATTTATCAACAATCCACTGATCCAATTTTCCGCCAATTCATTGAAATTGTTCCCATTTCGAACCAGCGTTCCTCCAAGCCAGTATGCAAAACTGCCATTCCCTCGCCATCTGTCGGCCAGCCAGTCTCATTGGTACCTCGTACAAGATACAGACTATCTTCATAGATATACTGACAGAGACCAGTGACAATAATCTCATCCCACGTTAACTTTTTGGATTAGGTCAAGGTATTCGGGTATCCCTCACTTGGCCTCACTTGGTAAAAACCGGAACGTTACGATATTCGAGGAGAGGTTCTCCGCTGGCTTACCTACATTCTTGGTGATGGAGTGTTCGGTGCTAAAACTTGGCCGGATTTTTCAACCCCATTTTGCAGGGAATCAGCGAGGGTTTTTATTTACCCCACTGACCCTCCGAACTGCTTTCGCGTCAAGGTGTTCCCCACATTAAAGAGGTAAATAGCTGGAATGTTAAAGATCCGAGTATAATACTGAGTGACGATCTGTTCACGCGCTAGCTAAATGATTAGAGTATCCCTACGGATGACAACTGCGCACGTAGGTCCATTGATGGGAAATCTGATAATGCTTTCGAGATTCACAATGCGCTCAGCATTTTAGACGCTACGGAAGCCACTCCGAAGGTAGATCTAAAGGTTTGAACCTCACCTACGTTATATTTCATTACTACTACTACTACTACTACTACTACTACTACTACTACTACTACTACTACGTTTTTGAACGATGAAATAGAATTCTGCTCACCTTGACAATAAAGCGTTTCAGACACTTCAAGTAGTTTATCCAAAACAACTGTTAACCATCTACGTCTGATCGTTCAGTCACGTGTAGCCGGGGAAAAAGATGCCCAGGTTGAAAACGGGACTGGTCGTAAATAATTCACGGCACTGTTAAAGGAATATTTAAATCATTGGGATTGAACATCTAAATCGTTTCTAATGGCGGTCATGCATTAAAACCAAAGGGTTTAGAACGTAGCCAGCGAGGTTGAGGGTGAGACGACATGCGAGTAGGCCTGGCTACTTGCGCAGCGGACGATTAATGAAGAATTCGTTCCGTGTAAAAAACGGGGTGAGCGGTGTATAGAAATCAGATGTCGGCGTGGTGCGAAAAATAGGGAATGTACATAAGTGGAACAAACCTTTGTACTTCGAGAAACAACAGGTTCAATGCGATGCCTGGGCACGTCGACTGCGTTGCGTATACCAGCTTTAATAGTGATACAGCTGGTGCTGAGAGTATTCAGCGTACAGCCACACTATCACTGGTCTGTGGCATGTGGCTTATGAGTCGTAGCTTGAAATGTTTGTCCCGTATCCACTCATATTTTGACAACTGCTTGATGACCGAATTTCTACGCAGTTTATTTCAGCATATCATTCATCGAGTAGTTCTTAGTGTCTGACAGTGGCCGATAGGGTCGTGACAGGACGCTTCACAAGTCCTGTCCACAGACCTCCAATAGTTACCGGATTTCCCCACAGAGGTGACAATCACTGGAACGGTTTTTCATCTTAGGCTGCCAGCCGCTTTTCCACGAATCGTTTCAGAGAGCCTTTACATTCCCGTTCAATTAAAATCTCATTGGATTCGCAATCCTATTACGTACTTGGCATTTGTAATCCCGATGAGTTATGCTGCAACATCCGTTAAACCACTGTTCTTCAGATTTACGAGTGCTAAATAGACGATTAACTGAAAAATGGGGGGAGTTTCAGTGATTTGAGCCCCCAACACGCGGTTTCTTACATTATCCTTCACCTCAAGGTCACCGCTCGCTTGGAAGACGTCAACAAAAACGCAGTTTGCTCAATCTTTTATTCGTACTTGCCAGGCGGGAAAACGTCAGAAAGAGTAGGATATCATGTCGTCTTAAGCCAGAGGGTCTGGCAGACCATGGGATCTAGATGCTTTTCGCTCTCATGCTTTGTCCACGTTCGCCCTTTAGGCCCAACGCACCCAATAGATACAGTCAAAAATCCCACAGGTAGCTTGCGAGAATAAGAATTTTCTTTTTAAGTGTGTGCCTCGCCAGAGAAAAAGTACTCCCTCAGCGCTTTCTTTGCTGTTTCCCAACTGAGAAATCTCCTCCAACCTCCAAGTGGTTGCCGAGGTGTTCAGAGAATACTACTCAGCAGTCTACAATGTGGATCTGCCAAACTGGCATCCAGTTCTTCCGCGGAGACACTTCCAGCACCTCATTCTGACAGCTGACTTCCATGTGTCTGACGTTCATGACCTCCTGCTTACGATCAATTCTTATAGTGCCATAGGACCAGACGCGATCCATCCCCGGATCCTCAAAGAAGCGGCCCTCGGTTTGGCGGTGCCTCTCTTTAATCTGTTCAAGCAGACACTTCAGACAGGCACTCTTCCGGAGGCATAGAAAGACTCCACTGTCCCACCTATATTCAAAACAGGCGATCGTCATTCTCCTGCTAGTTATCGGCCGATCAACCTTACCAGTATCCCATGCAAGATAATGGAGTGACTGTAAAAATGCGCTGTCTTTAAGCATTTCTTCTCAAATAACCTTTGCTCTTCTACCCAAAATGGCTTTCTTCCCGATCGGTCATGCATAACCAATATGTTGATCTTCATCGATAGCCTAACGGAGGCCAAAGACAATGGTCATATCTCGGATGCCATCTTCTTCAACTTTGCGAAAGCCTTCGACCGCGTCCCAGGCGGTCCTCTGGTACATAAACTAGAAGCTTATGGGATCCAAGAAGAGGTTATCCGCTGAATAACTTCATTTCTTGGTAACAGGACTTTCAGAGTGGAAGCCGGTTTAGGCCTTTTGACTTCATCCCCAGTCTCTGTGGGACTCCCTCAAGGATCGGTACTTGGTCCATTGTTGTTTCTGATCTACATCAATGATTTTCCGTGTTGATCTCAAGCAACGCCATCCTTCATTCCGATGACTTAAAAACTTGGAATGCCTGTGACCCCAATGCACCGCAGATTGATATTGCCCGTATTAAGTGCTGGTGAGATGATTGGAGCTCCTCCTAAACGACAGCAAGTGTGCGCGCATGACACTCGGAGGAGACTCCGGAACCTATTCTTGACACACGGTGCACAAAGTGTGGTAGATGTCACGAAAGTAGACCTCAAGAAGGTCCTAGGGATCTGACTGTCGTCTAGTTAATCCTTTTCTCATCATCACTAGCTGGCCGCCAGAGGGGGTTTTATGACTCTTGGGATGATCAGAAGAACCTTCCCCCGGATAGACAAGCAGGCCTTTCACACGTTTTACGGAGTCTACATAAAACCAATGTTCGAGTATGCCAATCAAGTCGTCTACACCGGTTTGAAGAAGGACGTACTCGCCATTGAACGTGTCCAGCAAGTAGCCACCAACATTTTCACTGGCTTACGACATCTGTCCCGAGAGTCTCGCCTCGAAATTCTTGATCTTTATCCACTTTGAGTTTCGAAGACTCCGCGGCAACTTAATTCTTGCACACTTTCTCTTCAGCACAGGACAATAATTCTTCACCCTAGTAAGCGATAACGGTCGAAAACGTCACGAAAAGAGGCTCTATGAGCTTCGACGTCGGACCTTCCTAAGACATCAGTTCTCTTTTAGAGTTATTGAAGGACCGTCCACTAGATATTGTTAGCTGCTCTTCCAAGGGTCATCTCAGTGTTATTGGATTCTCACCTACTTAATAAACCGTTAGATTAGTAATTTATCTGGTTCTTCTAGATTATCATTTTACTCTGTTCTTGGTACTTTCTGTAACCCCCAAAGCGGTGCTACACCCTGTTTTCAATGACTGCCTTTCAGGTCAACAGAAAACCACCGGACATCGAAACGAACAAACTGACTGGATCCGGGTAGTTTGAACTCCCAGCCTAGAACCCGTGTACGAATCGATGAACCGCTGAATTAGGCTTTGAGATGCATAAGCATTAAGGAATAGTTTGACCTACCCTGAAGGTTTTATAGCCGCGGCTTGTTCAAAAATACTTGTGTGTTATCGGGATGCTGGGAACGGATGGTGGTTCTCTGAGGGAGGTAGGGTTTCTCTTAGATACTGCTGTGATTTGCTAGAAAACAGAATCATTTGAACAGTCTGAGGAGGCAAAGCTACGCGAAAAATACCCCGGACTCAATAATAAAGCATCCGCTCTGTTGCAGCGAAGGTTGAGCAAAAATGTAAGCTGACACAACGGCCTGCATTTTGTGGATGAATTATGACTGGCCTTAAATTAAGTTTGTCGTAAAAGTTGTCTGTACATTTGTCGCGAGGGTTTTAAAGTTAACTTCTGGTTGGTTTCTCCCCGGGTGAAACTCGCTGTCGTGCTCGTGTATTGTTCACATATTGTAATGTGTGGACGTATCAAACTTCAACGTGCACACATTTATGCTCCAGTGGACTCGCGGTGGTAGTGCTCAAATTGCGACGGTTTAATAACTCATTTGCGTTTTTCTAACGAGAATTATTTAAAAAATTGTGTAATGTAACCTACGCCTGATGTGCTATCAAAGACTGTGCTTTCTGAAGATATACGGTCGGAGTGTATAGGCCTATTAAAGTTGGGTCAATTATGATTGACACAACTTTAATAGCCCTATACACCCCGACGATATGATTGCAGAAAGGTACATAATTATAAAACTGTGGTCACAAACTTGGTGTGTATACATCCATATATGAAGTATGTATACAGGTCAGTTTTTCTAGTCGACCGGAAAATCTTCTTACCATAATTGACTAGCTTTTAATTGGGCTAACTTGTACATTCTATCTCTTTTTACGCCATTGGGGTTTATTTTATGTTTTTGTATTTTTTCGAAATCAAGATTTGCATTTTTTGAAAGTCTTGTGTGCACTTAATGTTACTGAGGGACCTCTTACGATTCTTTGCAAAGAAGACAACGAGTAAAGGTATTTCTGTTTTGACCGTCCGCAAAAATGTGCGTTGTATTAGAAAAAGCATCGATTATGCGGTAAATCCTATTATACACCATGTGATTCAAGCCTACATCCTTAGTTTAGCTAAACCTAGCTTATGCATAGCAATTCTACCAACAATATGCGTAACATGAGTAGAGTTGTATCGCCATATACTAATCATGCGACAGCGGTATTTGTTTAAAACCACAAACCCAAGCAGCATGACCGTCTTTCGAGTGTCTTTTGAGAGTCGAATACGAATATATTAAACACAATCAACAGACGCTAAACTGTTTTTCCTCGCAACCCCTTTTACATCACATTACTGCTTAACATTCTTTCTAAACTATCATCCTTAATGCCAGAGCTATGTTCTAATGAAATAACGATGTCTGTGAGCATCCGTATCATCATGCACTAAATATTTGACAATTCGTTTCAATGATAAAAATCCGTAGCTAAAATCTGAAACGTACGTAATCAGGAGCGATTCCCTCTTCCGCTTGAACATTTTATTTTTTTTCTCTGTACTATTTGTTTTTGGTGTTCTATATTTTACGTTGCACCTTCTTGACGGTAGTTTGCGATAATCTTGCTTATTGATGTTTGCTTAAAGATTCTGCGGTATACCAGGCCATCTGTTCAATTAGCAAATTGTTAGTGATTTCAGACGCAAAACAGTGTGCATGTCAGGGAGAAAAGGCCGTCCACTACTCACTAGTTTACACGTCCGAGCCGAGTGTGGTTTACAATGGATCTCATTCGATTGTCAATGGGACCTCTTACAGATCTATCACCCAGTTCTGTAGGATAGCTCAAACATGGTGAGAAAATCCAAACATAATCACCATTGTGATCTATATTCCGCCATCCTCCAGCCTTACCTTCAACAGCTGAGCGCTTTTAGTTGATTGCACTGGGAAGATAACAGGAAGACGCGGAGATGAAGAGTTGCTCTCCGCTACATCGTGACACCGAAATGCGTTCAACGCAAGCCGGATTGCATGTCATTTTTTGAACATGCGGGAATTCTAACGTTCCAAATTATACTTCAATTCTTCGTTTGTGAAACCTTATCGACGAAAGTGTGTAAGAAAGGTGAAGTAATGGGGTGATAAATAAATTAACCGGATGTCTTCTACTTTATCACACATTTCCGATGAAATATTGAGTTACTTGTTAACTTCCACGCACGCATTTATCAGACACTATTGAGTCCAATGAGTCTGTGATATTTTAATAATTACTTGGAAGATGAAGAACCCTTCCATCGCTTGCATCTGTTGGACCCACCAGCGAGGGATGCCGGGTTAAGAAGATTGGGCTTTTTATAATGGAACTGCGAAACGGTGTTTCAACTTAATAGACATGCCTGATGGCAAGTGGGAAAATGGAATTTCAAATGGTTGTCACTGACGTCAAAGGTGACTGGCTGGATAAGATCGGTTTACCTGACACGTTCATTAAAAGTATTGGCAGTGATGAATGGCCAACTTGCACAGAATAATCATCATTTGGTGGAACACTATGCAACTCCTTTGTGAGGTTAGGCTTTACTTTTAGCGTTCTACTTGAACTAAGTGTAACTCGCGAGAAACGTACATTCTGCGCCTTTCCTTGCGATCCGTGTGGACACTTAGGTGCTTTCTAGATTTTTTGTGCATGTACCTTATGAGAGCACACTTCAAGGAGCGCCTTTGTGTTTGGCGGAAAATAGTTCAACTTGTAAAGCCACAAGTCATTTTTACCCTTTTTGGGTGATACACAAGGTTTTCGGATGAACGAGTTAAACGTCACCACACTGCACTATAATTCATGTGAATAAACTTAACGTCAGTCTTTAACGTTCTTCTGGTGGCGCGTAGTCGGTGTCATCTACTCACGCACGGTTCCTTGCGTGTGCCTTTTTTGGCAAATATTTACACATTTGGCAAGTCTTACCAATTGTACACATGAGGCTTTTAAATTGGTTGACTGGTTCAGAGTATTCCCATTTCTGCTGAATAGTTGTGGTCTAGTTTCAGAGTCCATCACTGATTCTCATTTCTTGTCATTGTTATTTATCGCGTTGCACTTATACGTCATATTGTACACTAATTTATATCGCCAGATCCTTATCTTCTAATATGGAAACTTATTCGGAAGGTCTTAATGATGTAATTTAATCCGAAACGGACTCAGAAAAAGTGAAAAATGAGCTTCCTATTGTACTGGTGCTGATTCCGTCAGCTTCAAATGTGCACATCCAATTACAGTATTTACCGCATGTCAAGATATATCTGACACTGTAAATGAAAGTTTCTCGCTGGGCCAACCTGCATTATTTTTAACGCACTAATTCTCTCATACTATGCCCATGGTCAACATACTTGTGATTTTATTCTTTCAGTAATAATGTTGAGGTGAGAAATATGTTCTTAATAGTTGATTAAAGATGAAAATGACTCTCAAGACGTATTGTGAAATTGAGCGCAGCGCCAGCTGTAAGGACATTTTCTTTATACGACGTTATATCTCATGGAACCGCAGCAGGGAAATTAGGCTACTTCAGCTTAGAATGCGCCGATAAAGCGTACCGTAATTCACCAAAACCCGGTGAAAAGTAGCCGCTTCCACTCCATTTTTTACGTTGAATCTCCTGGCTAAGAAGGTTAGCTTCAAATTTAAGAACAAATATGGTGAATAGTAAGCCACCTACGTCAACCTAACTCAAAAAGCTACTTATAAATTTCATAAGTCGTGCTTTAAACGAGAGGCTCCCGTTTTATGATAACAAACAGTCCAATAGAACAAATTACTCTGTAGGAGTGATGGTAAGATCTTTGTTTTACTGGGCTCGACTTGTCAAACGAAATTATTATAAAGCGACCTAAAACAATGAAGACCACTGGTCTACGCGCTGTCGGGTTTACATTAGTATACAGGTGACAAGCACAGGTTCAATTTATGAATATCGTGCGTTGGTAATGTGGAGTGCTGCAAATTTGCCTGTGTTCTACTTAACTTGCTGCTCTATATTGTCTAATGACGACACAGGAATACTTGATGCTTCACTTCAGATTAATACTGTGCCCTCTGGTTGTTTCCTAAACCAGTGCTCTGCACATTACAACCTTCCTCGACTGCTTTAGTCTTACTGAGTAACCTAAACACCTAGTTATTTAACGCTACAAATAATATTCACAACGGTCAGCTGGGGCTTCCCCTATATTTTACGTAACAGATCTTGCTTTTATTTAAGACGCTGAGCTTCTTTGCGTCATCTAGACAAAGCAGTCATAAAACGCAGACTACGAGGTGAGTCCGTTGGGTGCACTCACCACTCGTAAGCATGTGACTAGCACGAGAAGAAAAGAACGCAAAACTTCGCTGAATGTCAGTCACCGGTGGACGGGTTGGGGTATCCTCCAACTTGCGCGGGATGGATGCCTGGTCCCTGGTTTTAGGCATTCTTTCTGCCCTACTGATGTAAGTGATTTCTTAACCGAAGGAAAGTTGATAAACGCCGCGACTAGTAGAGAACGTAGGACCTATATTTTTGATCTGGGTAAAGGCAACCTAGTCATTTTTCGGAGTAAGACAAGGTTTGCCGCACTTAACACGCGCTTCAACGTGGCGTTAGTGATCATTTCAAAGGCGTTTATCGAAATCACCTTTGAAAGGGAGTTTGATGCAGAGGGCTTTTTTAGGGACTTTCACAACTACAAAAAACGATGTATTTTCTCTGTTTTTTGCAAAAGATGTCTTTATTTGAGTACGATTTCATAAGCTGTTTGAAATCCCTAATTCTGAGCATTACGTCATCTTACTGCATTTTCAGATGAAAAGTTATTTTTGTGTGTGCAGTTTTACTCAGGTAACCGGTATTCTGGTTGTTTTCTCTTACTGATCAGCAGAAGTATACACTTACTCGACACATGCATTCACTTGGTACTCTGATTTAAGAGCTTTTATTGATGTGTTTCAGTTGGTATATCTGACATATGTGTGTTTACCCTAAGGTGTTGAAGCACGTTTTTTACTTTCTAGCGAACGTGCTTATTCTCCTTCCTGACTCCTGGCTATCTTAAATACATTCAACTTCCTTCAAAAAGGGCTTCCAAACGGTGCCTCAGTTTCCTAAACACTTCATACATGTTGTTTTCTTGGTTTTGTTAGTTCACCTATAATCGCCATGCCACTCGTGTACCTGCGTGAGCAAAGTGCTGACTTGTGGCCAACAGCACATAGGCCCCTGCCAGGAAGTGCCAGTAATCGTAACCATTCAGGTTTACTACAACATTGCATTGCTGATTCTCATTGTTGAATCTGCCTTATCTGTGGCTAGCTTGTGAACTGTTCTTTGTCCGAAGTCGCACACTTTTTCGTATCTATACGGCTTTGCTAAATTTAATTGGTACTCTGGATCTTGACTGTGAGTACACAGGCACTCTCGTTTACATCGCTCCTTCCTCAGCTATTACAGATGGTTCCATTAGCACAATACCCGACCCAAATCAGTGTTGTTTTGCACTTTGGTGAACATAGCAAACAGGCTTCTGGGACTTGCTCATTCAGTATCCTTCCCGGCTTTGCGGTCTTACATATCACATTTCTAGTGCAACATACGACAGATAAAGCCTTATTAGTTAAGCTAACCATTTTCAATCAGATGCTTGGTGGTGCAGTGTCTCGCTCTACGACGACCATCAAAATAACACAGGAGAATGGGTCGTACTAAGAAGACTGACATTCTGAGACGAAGCACCGCTCCTCGACCATTCACAAACGGTAGTAGATCTAATCAATTGCTACGTGGTTCGAGCTTTTGCTGATCTTAACAGTGATTAGAGAAGCGTCCACTGTATGTGATCTTCTTCTATTCCTGTATATACGTAACTGTACCATATGCTGAATATACGTTACTCATCAGACGCGGCAACCTCTGATGATATGTAAAATACCCAAACGACCGCTGTAGAAAGTGGCGGCCGATATATGCACTCTTGAGCGGAAAATCTACCTGATAATAGTGTACTACCTCGGAAACATCTTGCTCATAGGAACTACGCAATCAGTAGTAAACAAGCTACGTTTCCACTTTGTTCTCCACAAAAAATCAGATGAACTAATATCTGATAATGAGCTGCAACTCATGAGTGCAGAATTTTAATATTTTGGCCAAGAGCGAGAGTTCATTCTCCGGTTTGTTAGCCCCTGTCATGATCAGAGAGCACTGCCTCCCAGAGAAAGTGCTCTAATTCATTGGGTGACGAAGTTGTTCACCGCACTACACGAACTTCTAAAGAAAGGACAATTCCGGCAGAAACATCATCATGATCACGGGCCAAAACGTGTATCTTCTGTTGAAACTGAGGAACAGTTAGGAGTGCAACTTGCCTCAGGGATCGGTAGGCATTAGAAGAGAAAAACTACCAAAAGAAATAATGCTGGTGACTTTATGTATAGACAATAATGTGATTTGTTGAAACCGGAATTTTTTCAGGCGGCGTTAGAAAACACGGGCAGAGTCCAGGGGAGATGGGTAAATTCTTCAAGAAGATGCACCTAGCGTGGATGGTAATCATGGTAAACTAACATCCACTGACGGAAGACGTTGTAAGTAATATCACTGGGCTAACAAAAAAACAAAATGAATAAGAATGTAATAGTCCCTGAGGTTGATCATTTGCCCTAATGGACGCGTCATCACGCCGATAAGGGAGTTCAGATACACGGGCTAACAGTCTTGCGAGGTGGTGACAGACGAAGTTGCACATCGGTCAGTACGACCATGTGCAGTGACCAATAATGCTCGACCAGGCAGCATGTGAGGGCCAACCAACAAATTGAACAGCATCATTATATCTAAAATCAGCACTACGTACCTTAGACAACCAACACATCACCTGGTGAGATCAAACAAGCCGTCCACTGATGAAGATAAGAGAAGTGGATGAGCAACAAATTTGAGCGTTGGTTATAAAACGGTTCTTTTTCGTATCGTCAAAGGTTTAACCAACGTCACTTTCGGTTTTCACTTTAGGGAGGGACCATCCACCAAAGTACACCTAATGAAGCAAGGCAATGAAAGTGAAGTTTTTTAGGCGCCATCATATCCCCACCTGTCTGTTTGCAAGATGGTGGTGCGTCAACGTTGAACATTCAAATTTTGACAAATGTTTTCTGAATATTCCGCCCCTTCTTTATCCAGGACCTTTTATACAGTTTTTTCTCTGTTCCTCGGCATTTAACCATCTGTACCGTCTGTTGGCTCATTGGTTTCCATTACGATTATGATGGACCGTTCTCTGTCTTTGATTTCGCCCTTCCTTCTCTACAGACATGCATGGCTCCCTATAATGTTTCCTGTCAGTACTGTTGGCATTTATGAGACCCTACTGCCGGAAATATATGCACAGTATCATACTTACCTCAGTGTATACTAGTAGGAGGCATCTAAAGCCGATTGTAGAAGGTAGAAATAAGGCAGTGAATGATGTTGATGCCTAGTCGTTGTGTGACGATGACAGAGCTTATCTATGAGATAAAGAAGTGTATTACTAAGTTCTTAGTCCCACCCAAAATTTTCAACATTAGTATACAAGTTATAACGAAACTGTCAGTAGCAGTAATGTGGCCTCCTCAAGACACTGTTGTCACGGTTCATTTCGTTACGCTCTGCTTACCTTTAATCGAGACAAATCAACAAAAGCCAATAGCCTGCACGCCACCAAACCCGCCTCTCTTTGCGACTACAACCACATACAAATTATGGACATCACATCCCCCAGCCTGAAAAACACGAGCATTCTGCAATAGGTAATACTCTGGCGCTCATCTTCATTTGCCTTCAACCTCCTGTAATTTCTTCACGTTGTATCGCATGCTATTCAGCCTTAGCGTCTGCAAGTAGTGCTCAGCGGAACAGACATTTGGCTGACCTTTTCAGTGCACAACCAAACCGTCCTAGTGTAGTGAGGATAGACGGTCGCACCATACTACTCACACCACTATTCAATAGCCGCATGGATCGAAATGATCGCGGGATAAATACAGGAGAGATACGGGAAGGATCGTTGGGAGGCAGAATGACGTTTAATGGCCTTCGCCTCATGATGGAACTGAGACATGGTGTCCAAAGCGACTGGAGCATCCTCAGAAAAGTGCGGTGTGCAAATGAGTGTTTTGTTTCTAGTCCTGTTGGGACGCTTAAGTGGTGTATTGGTTTCTCCAATAAAACAACCTTTGTGTCATTCGCCTACTGGATTCTCAACAATCGGTGCCGTGACCAGGATACAAGGATGAAGATCCCGTGGCCATAGCCGTTTAAAGATGGGGATGTTCGGAGTTTCCTGGAGGATTTCGAAGCCGTGGAGAAGGCGGTCGGAGTGAAGGCGGACCGGGCAAAGCTGTCGGCCCTGCGGATGCTGCTCAAGGGCAAGGCGAAGGCGGTGCTGGATGCGGAGACAGTTCTGTTCGCTGAAACTAAAACGGTTTGCATGATTTCTATGAGGATTTTTAACTATTGTTATTATTGTCATCCTCTAGGTTACAGTTCTTTCATAGTTATCTGTAATCCTGTCCACCGCCAGAGTTTAGTTCAACTACCAGTAATTGGGAACGGCTCGAATAATTTAATGCTCTCGCGTTTAGAAACGAATAACGCGGGTATGGCTCCTCTCGATCATATTTGGCTGCTGATAAAAGCTAACTGCAAGTTCATCTGTTTCCTGAACGCCACATGCCAGCAGTCAGATAAAGTCGATTTTATTTGGTCAAAGTTGTCATTGCATGAGTTTACAAGTGTGCATGAATGAAAGTCTCATCTGTGGTTGAAGTAAGTCCGTTCTGACTAATGGAGACTAACAACGCAGAGATCACAGTGTTTTCGGTTAATTCACTTTGAGTAATGTTCATCTGAATAAAAACCCCATTGGAAAATACTTTTATATACGACACAGTGATTAGCCCATTCGAGTTCCATTCCTTCTCTCAAATGTGTTGAGATCTAGCGCAGCCAACATGGAGTATGTAAGTGGAACTCACGGAGATAGGATTTCGTTTGGTGCTATTGCCATTACTATCAACTGTAGACACCATACCATTAGCTACTTTTGCCTGTAGCTTATAATTCGACTGATGAATGTATTCTGTTATAAAAATAAAGTCCGATTGTTGTTGAATACTTGACTTGCTACTTCCAAATCGTCAAGGTTATTTTTGCACTGTCGGTTGTATACGACCTGGTGTCTTACATCCAACAACCTTCGTTCTTGGACCTGATCTTTCAAACACTGCATGACTGCGTATCTTCTGGTTCAACACGCGTTCAAAATTTATAGCACAACAGGTATTAGAAAACAAGTCAAAAACGCCCTAATTAGTATTATTTGGAACCGGTGTAAATCTCGACAGGACCCCAGTGCAATGTTATCAGTCAGTCACCTACCTGAGTGAATACACGGATACACTCCTAGTTTGGCTATACATTGTGGTACTGTGGCTGACGCCGCCGGCTATTTCATAATTTTAGGTAACTCATCATTATCATCATATACAGCGATACATCAATGGTTCACACTGATACCTAATTGCCACGAGACCACGAAGAAGAAAGCAAACCCCGTATAGGAAGAGAGAATGAAAAAAGGGGACGGGAAGGGACCTAATTACTAAAAGTACCCACGGACTATGCTAGGGTCACATTGGGAATACATAATCTTAGAGCACACTGGACAATCGGTAATCCGGTTTATTGGTACCGTCCCACAAGAGCTTCTTCAGACCGGGTGAACCAACCACAAAGGCAAGCTAGACGTAGAGAACATGTCATGGGTCAGGTGTGCCCAGACAGGGTTCAAAACTAGCTCCGGATTACTAACTACAGAAGATTGGAGACACAGGAATAGCTTGACAGAAATGAAATCGATATTGTCAATCAAGTAGGCCGGTAGAAAAGTCAATTGTTTTAGACGAAAGTAAATAATGGGATCGTGGCATGTACGTATTGAGGTCGTCGTTTTTTCCAGCTGTCGCTGCAAATCAGTCTGGCCTACCCTATTTTTATCCTTCAAAATTCCTCTCATTTGATTTGTCTCTAGATTAAATACTTCGACTCTGGAGACTATAACATGGCGAAGACAGTGCCTTCCCCAAATGCTCGAGATGCACTGACTGGCCAAACCATTCCAACTCCTGAAAACATACCCACTCTGAGGTACAAACAAACATTCGCATCGCAGAGAAGTTTTACTGATGCTGATAACACAACACCATGTAGTTCGATCAAGCCAGTGTGCAGATCTGTTCTGATCAATAACACACAACCGACACTATCCAAATGAACAGCCTCCCCAGGCAACAACTTAAGAAGATCTGCAACAGTTTCTGGAGATCCTGAAGTCATTCTACTGTCATCTAATCTTGTTTTTCACATTTGTTTTTCAAAACCATATTTTACACTAACTCCTTATTTACATCATGTACAGCATTTCAGGCTTAGATGACTTGTTTGAGCAAATAGCCAATTCATCACTATTTTCGCATGTTTCATCTATTAAAACTTCCTTCATGCACAACTTTTCGAACATATTTTATATCTCATTTATGGCCTTAGGACTGCTCGATCTTGCTGAATAGTTTTTCCCAAACCATCGATTGTACATCCGAACAGCGCTAACAGATTATGAATGCCATCAACTTTGAACCTTCCGTTTAATTTAGAGATATGCGAGCACACTTAAGGTTGCTAAACTTCATTGGTTTCTGTCATTAATATCAATGCTCGTCATCCTCGAACATGATACACCATTGATGAATATCAAGCTTGCCTGTCGAGCAGCCATGAGAAAATATCAGTTGACAGGTTAAAGAAGAGAGGAGTGAGGCCTGGCTAATAAAAATTCCTCTCTTGAGGTGACCATCAACTTCCTTACGTCATTTCTGTAAACAACAGAGTAGACGGATTCGGTCCCTTGTACAAGCTGGCTAGTTAAATACCTTAAAGCTCTTGCTATACAGATTAGTTGATGGTCCACGAGTTACTTTGTCAAAACCAGCTGCTGAATCCAAGTATCCACCACCTTCTTCAACTTACTCTGTCGTGAGCTGAGCAGATAGTGAAATTCTCAGTCATAAATATCCTCATTTCTCCACTTTCATGTAACACTTTATGCCTCGGACATAGCTCCAGTTAACTGAGGCTTCACCAAGAGATGTTCTGTGTGGTATATTTTGTAGCCTCCTCAGTCTGTGTTGGGATTACTTAAGCCTGTCCAACTTAAAGCACTTATCGAATTAACTCTTCTAGTCCTCAACAAAAAGCATTTGCTTCTCAAGCTGTGATCGATCGGCCGTTTGTTTTTGGTCTGCAGAGCAGTAGGTGCCCTCCACGGCACCGGAGGGATTATGAGGGTTTTTGAGGAGAGTTGGTTCTAATGGTCACCAACGAACTGGTGAACAGCTGTTTTACCTTTGTTGAGTCTCATTAACGCCACGCACGCTGGAAAATACAGCGCAAAATCCATCCCGAGCACGGCTTCTCAAGGATATAAATTAATACCGTCTTACAGGTTGTCGTTTCGGTAGACTTTTTGTGATTCAGGGCACCGCCCATTTGTCATTAGATATACTACCCATTAAACATCTAGTCTGGCGGTTTCGTTCGTCCTTGGAATCCGCTGATTGTGATGGACAGGTAGTGATTCAAAACATTGATCGTTGTCTTCCACGAGTAAACTCAAGATTCTGCGGCGCTAACGACACAGACTATCAAATACGACTTTATTGCTTTGAACCTTGGCTACTTCAACTGTTGTGGATTACAGGTTTGAGAGCCCGTTTAGCCAAACTTGTGAGACTATGATAGCAACCACCTGATGACCTAACTTACGTGCTGAAACTGGATAGGTAGTCTAGCAAATATTTGTCGGAATGAGATGAATGGAATTTTTGTTTTCCTTGGCTAGATATACGGTTTGAAAAAAATGGGAAAGGACAATTCGTGTTGGTTAGCTGATTTCGATCCGACACAAGGCGCACGGCCGACGCTCAGTCGGAGAAAACAAAACAGTTGTGTTACTTTTGACGATGATGTTGCTTGCCTTTCGGTACAGTTCGATTACGGAAAGCCTATCGAATACCGCTCATTCCTCAAGCCACTATTTCAGTGGGTTCCGCACAGTTCCATCAAGTTTTGTAGTCGATCGCTAACTACTCCGGCCTGGCGGTGTGTTGAACTGTGGTAGGTGAACCGACGAGTCCCTATTTTGCCACATGATTTCCAATTGGAGGGTACGCAGGCAAAACCTACGGTGAACAATTTAGCGATGGCATAGACATTTTCAAACATAGGACTAATGGTGGCTTAGTCCATGTATAGGCCAAGGCCTGGGTAATATGGTAAATGGGCTGATTTTTCCAGACCGATCATCGAGTGGTTTGAGTTCCAAGACCTTACTGCTTGAACGCTCTCTAGAAAGATTATTGGTGAAGTATACCCGGATAATTTAGGACAGTGATGTTCTGACTCACCTAGACAGACTTGTGCTGAGTTTAAATGGCCTTACAATGAAAAAATTATCCTTTTCACTGGGAATTTATTTCGGTTCTGTTGTTGCCTATTTGTCTGATCTTTTTGGATGTTCAAGCGTGCGGATAAGTGAGTGACATACGGACCAGTGTGGGGATTGATTAATCGAATAACACGAGGTATTCGGCATATATCGCTTAGGCCATCTGTGTGGAAAAGCTAGCCTAGATGCGTTAGGGTACAACTAAATGAGAACGAGATCCACACCATTTTACAGTGTCATTGTAGGTTACCTGATTCCAGCCGGCTCTGACTGTTCAACTGTTCCATAGGTGTGCAATGTGCATGTATGGTCTGTACTTGCTGAGCGATGGAAAACGCTCGGTCGATTTTTGTTCAGGAGAGTGGCTTTCCTTAAATAAATATCATTTCCAGAGGCTCTGTTTATTAAAATACCGGACGGATTCACATCCGTATTTGGCTATTGCGGTGAAATCTTCAAAGTGGTTGACTGCCCAACACATTTAAGAAGCCATCTGTGCCGTCCTCTGGTATCATCTACGCTGGTTTCCTTACCTGTCTGTAAAAAACATTTCTCAACCCCTTCTGGGGCTGTGGTGGATGCCTGCTCGTTTGTCGGTCAACCGCAAAAGGTGTCTGGTCGATTCCAGTCTGTGAGCGAAATGGAGTGAAACAGCTAAGGAAAGCAATTCACGTACCTTTTTGCAACCTTTTGGTTTAGCAGATAAGTGCCTGAACTGAAATCTGCCGTTTATTCGCAGGTCGTGTGTTCAACTCTCCGGTGTGCACGGTGTTGATGAGACCCATCTAGGTCGCAGCAGCTGTCCACCGTTTCGCTAGTGGTCACCGGGATCAAGTGTTTGTATCAGCTACGTTACTGATGAGCTTGCATAGTTGAAACGGACTTTCTGCGCGCGTCAGTCTGATGCTGTTAGCGTCCAGGTGACACAAGTTTGCATAAAAATTATTTACTAAGACACGTCACGTAAAAATGTGTGGGTAGGTTTGTGGTTTTTAATTTGATCAACTACGGTCTCTGCGTCAGCAAACGTACAAGGAACAGCAATCAGAAAATCGTAGAACAGAATTGGCGTTTTACGCAGGTCAAACATGCAGATAAATAGACTTTGACCAGGAGGTGATATGATAAATTGGAATTTTTGCAAGTCCAATGATGAAGTGATGAATGAATGAAACAATGGAAATATTAGAAAGATCCGGTTTTGTTAGTTCAGAATAAGGCTCGGTTTGCTGTGTTTACACATTTACGACCTCGGAGGACGCACACGGTTTATTCTCGCTTTGAAGGTTAGTATCTATCCAAAAGCATACATCTGTAAGGTATTTTTGAAATGAAAAAGATGCTTTCAAACCTCAACAATGCAATTGTTGTTGGATCCGTGCTACATGACTGTTCTAACGATTTGACAACTTGCATACTGATGGAAACCGATCACAGCGGGGCAATGTTTTTGGTGATCTTGTTGAACCTCCGAGTCGCCGTAGAACAAAGGATTCGTACAGACGAGGGGGTGTATTCTTGATGAGCTATATTGTTGTCTCTAAATTCGCGTATAGAGAAGTTACTGGGGATTTTTTCTGCGTCACTGTTGGTACGTATGTCTCAGGTCTAAGATTCTTTATCTTCATGGATGGTGAATGCTTCTTCAAAATACTACTGTGAGTCATGAAGCTGTTTTGTTCCTGTACGTATCCACTGATGGAGAATGGTCAGTAACCGTAGTTTTAGTCGTACAGGTAAGCTTCAATTTTTCTAAAAGGTTATTTGGCCATAGATTGATGTCACCCTGTGAGTTCTGCAGTTACCTAGGTTTTGCATTCTACAAGAACATGTGCACATTGCAATTCGCGATGGATCTCTGTTCATCGGCACGTGATAACATTTCGGAAGACCATGTTGCCTTGCAACTCTTTTCGGTTGTTTTTTCAGCGCTCGATAGGGGATCTAGAATTTTGTTAGATAATGTTCGTATTTTTTTAGTGGCTATTGAAAGGTAAAGTCACAGATATTTCGTTTAATAGAGTGAATAATCGCGTGCATATTGAGTATCCCGTGAAGATGGGTTAGATGATTGGCCACGAAACTTGTAGTTCTCGTTACCTCTCAAGTAAACCCAATAACCAGACAAGGAGACAGGCACTGTAAGATATATGCGTTAGGTTTATTCTCATTAGTAGGTTAAATAGAACATTTGGGTGTATTAGCTGATGTTAACGGAAAACCACTCACATTGTAATGCAGCGTTCACATTTAGTTGAAGATTCAAGTCATTGGCTGACTCAGCACTCTGTTCGCAAAAGTTGTAGCCATGTAGTTGGCGTCCAGTATATATTAATCTTTTTCACGATTACCCATTGTTAATATATGAATTAATATTATGACAAAGACAGTGGACTAAGTGACAACATATTAGTACCTAACTACGTGAAGGAAACACTTTGAATTTCACAGCAGTGAGCTTCATTTTGTCAACATCCACAACGGTAAGTCCATGTGATGCTTGTTTAGCATCGTTTTGATGAACGTCGACAGCTTAGTAAACTTGGTGCTGATTTTGTCCCGGTTCCCCCGCTATTTCCTCGGAAGTGTCGCTAGCACAAAAGAGTTGCAGTGAACTGAGTTAATTTTCCTGGATCACTGTATAGCCATCCTGGGCACAGAAGGTTTATTTTCAGGCAGCTAACTCGAGCATTCTTCATTTTCGGTAAAGTCTAGCAGGAGTATCTGACATCCTCTGTCATCTTCAACTGTGACGAATGGTGTTCTGAAAGGAGTATTTGGAGGTTCGAGAGTTTTGGTGTGGAGTATTTACCAGCTAGTTAGCTGACTGACACTATATATTCAACCGATATTGATTTACACCGGTCCTCCCTAGGGATCATGCAGATTGTGATGAACCAACTGAATGGTAAAGTATGAACCCACATAGTGCGTGTAGGATTAAGCGTTCTGCATGCCCAGTTTGTTCCGTGATTTGGTGAGAAGTCACTTCGTCGTCAGACAGTTTCACGCATCTAAGTGAGCAGCGTCGCAAGCGCTTTGTAGGTATCAGGACACGCTTGCCTCTAGTCAAGGATCTCACTGACCGAACTACAGTTGGACACACTTGACAAATGCCTGGTAAGTTGCGCATGTATACGACACTACTGTTTGTTCGATTGTCATCTGACAGATTTCTCTATGATCTGTCGAACTTCTTGAAGCTCGTCGGAATATTCCATCTGGCAGTTGATATACTTCAGCTCTCAGTGCTACTGTCTTGGAAATTCAAAACCAACTACGAAAGAACATTGAAGCCTGTTTTACACAGTTAGCAAGATATTGAGTGACGTTTGCCAAATTACATAATCTACGGCGCCGGCATTATCTATCTTTCAATCAAAAGTCGAGCGCTGCTTCGCCGGCGGTCTTATTGTTCGGCTGTGAAACCTGACACATTTGCTAGCATGTTCACAGAGTGTTGTCATACACACCGGTGTTTCCGAAAGGTTAGCAGCATGTGGTGGGAGCACCGTGTCAGTGGTGACGAATTTCACCGACATGTCTTCTGGTCGGATAGTCACTGGTGACCCTGAGCGTAACGATTTTACCTGACGGGCTTAACTGGCATGAATATATCCAAAGAATGTCAACTCTGCTTATTACGCCTTGTTTCATTTGCACGTGGTAGACTAGGCAAACGGCGGAAACTTATAGATAGGGTTTGCTTTGCTTTCGAGGTATGAAGATTGAAATCGAAACTTGTTTCATTGGGGCGCTCCAAATTTCTTTACTCGGTTCCAAAGGACACTAAACATTTTTGACTGAGGATGCTGATATGGCACAGAATAGAAGTCAATCTCTTTTTGCACGAACCCAATTTCTTTTCCTTTTCATCCACATTTTCCCCCCACTCTTCTCTACTTAACCGGCAATTTCTCCAATTTGTTGTGAAACTTTCGCCAGTTTGCACGGCTATAAGAATGTAATATATATCAGATTGTAAGGTTCTGTTACGAGATTGGTCTGGCTCTGATCATACATCTTTTGTTGCAGGCACGCTGCCCGATCACCTCAAGTAACTTGGTATTGTCATATTGTGGGAATGAAATGGTGCTAACAAGGCGTCTACGGGGATAACGGAAGCAAACAGCACATTTGCTAATCTTCACTATCTATTTTATTGCGACATCTGGTTAGACAGATAGAGAGAGAGAGTTTACAACGTGTGTGCGTGCTCAGTTTGCTACATGAGTATTCTATCACCGTTCTGTCCGCGAGTTAGCCTGTATCCATTGAGCAACTGTGTAAGAAACGCGGTAGTTTATTAACTCGTGCTCGCGAGGTGTGAAAGTTCGTGGTGGATAACCGACTAAGTGAAAGCGGACAGTCTCTAATAATTGAGTTGTGTACTCCGTATACTTACATAACGTCCTCTGTACCGTGCGTTGTTCCGTGTATTTGCTGATGGCTGGGGAACATACTAGATGGTCACGCGATGATCTGGCTGCAGGTTACAAATGCCTCGATCATCCTGCTAAGCACGGCTGGGGAGCGCGCAAACATTCGTACTGCTGACTGAGGGCAATTTTCGGCACAACATTATGTCACAGTCAACGTCAGGCCGACACTCATCAACTTTTCTATGAATCTTAATTTTTTCTGATTGGTCTCTTCATCTTCTTCTATATTCTCACCCATTTTTTCCAACTTAGGTATCATTAAACTATTGCATATAGTGGAACGAATAGTCGCTACATTTGGCTTACCTTCATTCATTCCAACGAATCGGCTAAAATGGTGCACGGCTGGCTGTCCGGCTCTGTACCACCAACCTGTTCCTGTGCATATGTGACAAACTCGAGTAGAGTGTTTTAGATGCATATGAGAATTAAGTATTCAAGGTAATTAACAGCAGCTTCTAACCAAGAGATATGAATTGAAATAGAGTTACATAGATGTCAGACATCTCATGTAAGGATATATTTTTTGTTAACAATTATCAGCGTCAGGTAACTGCAAGTCCAACAGGAACTCTCTAACCTAAAGGATAACAAAAACGAACGTTTCATACAGTATGAAAAGAAAGTTTTCACAGATGGAAGTACATATTTGAAAGAGCCACCAAGTAAATGTGTACTATGTTGAATCGCCCATATGAAGGTTACGTTTCAAGGAAATACAAGCAATGTATGGTTTGAATGGTCCTCACATCTTGTGTGCTCGCATCCTGATCGAGTTCAAGTATCTACACTGTGATTCTTTTACGTAGACTTCAGACTAGTTGGTTTGTTGTAAGCTTTCACCTGTTGTTTGTCCACAAGCGTGTGATCCATTTTAGTTGCACAGTAAACTTTACACATAACGTTTACCATGTAGAAGCTCTTGTTCGGTCTCACAAAAACCAAGCTGTACATTTATTTCAGCTGTTTGATGATCTCTTATAGTTTACGGAACAGACAACGATGTCGGAGAACTGTTGTCGACATAAACTGATAAGAAACACAGATCACTCTGGCAGGAAGCCAGCGTGCAATTTCTGTTGAAGAGAAAGGCTACCATTTTGGCGGATTGCACAGGATTTCTTGTTGGACTTGAGATAAATGGCGGAGTTCTTTGCCAGGATTTTCAATTTAATTCAAAAGAAGGCAGTCCTACCTGTGCCAACGTGAACTTTCCGGTCGACAGGTTGTGGACGTGTTTCAGACGATCACTGATTGAGGTTCACTTTGGAGGCGATAAAAGTCAACGGATGTTGAAGATTTACCATCTTGATGTAGTGGGTTAGGGAAAAATTCTTCGTAATGTCGTCTGCATGTCCATCAATTAGGATTTTAACACTCTCGGTCGACTCAACGATGATCGCAAAGTTTTTATTCAGGTTAGTCTTTTCATCACACTCACGAAGCAAGGATATCCGAAGGCCATCAGCGTACGTTCCTCGCTTTAGTGTTTTAAATATTTTTAGTGGGTGATTAGTCTGCATGCCAACGACTGGGAGAAACATTAAGTTCACTTACTACATTGGAGTTTTAATTCTAAGTGACCTCCCTTGATCACTGCATGTTGTCGAAGTCCCGTCAACAGTCCAACGTTAACTCTTTTATCTGTCGCTTAACACACTCAATAAATCCTCTGTATTGTACAGGATTGCTCGTCGTGGAGTATGTTCTCCCCAAACTAACCGCACAGTTGTCTGAATATACCGGCAGGTCTTCGTACAAATTATTTTAATAGGTTGTGCCATTCGCTCAAACATGACTGTGTCTCAACTGACCTTAATTCTGATGTTTCCTTGATGGCTGCCCTCGAACCGACAATCCACAATCGACTTCATCCTTGCTTGAACTGATCAACTGCAGATATTCCGAGTGGGTAATCAAACTGGCCATCCTTCGTGCTGTCTGTATCATGCTAATCAAACGTTTGTTCCATAGTATTGCCAGATAGTCATTTGAACTCATGTTTGTGCTAACGTCTATTCACGGTGTTTCAGCTCCTCCCAAACTGTTGTTATCTTTGTAACACATGTAGGCCAGTTAAAGACTCAAAAAACGTTTAGCCAGTAGTTCACTCAATACCTGCCTTTCATTTCACGGTGTTTTTATTACTTGTCAGTTGCATGATTGTTGCATAGTTCGCATAATCATTGTGCCTGCTGCTTATATATTCACAGATCATGGACGAACAAAACAAACGGCTGCCTTCGTCGTTACCCTCTCTTTTTGTTATTCACTGCTGTCGTATACTCAGACCATGAACTTGCGTGTGTTCTCTCATGAAGTCAAGGAGTAGTGTACCACATGAGACCAGTTTTCAAACATAGCTTCAGGGTGTGTGGATTTTTCGTTTTGTTATATTTACCCCATTTCTACTCTGTCCACACCAGTCTGTTGTATTGTAAACAGTGCAATAGAATTGTTCGAACTTCATCCTGATAATTCCCATTTTGAAGATGTAGTCTAGTCTCCTTACTATCGTCTAAACAATCCCTTCACCTAGGTGAGATTTGGTTATATCAAGGTCGACCAGGGGGCTTAAGTGTATCTAAATGTCTTTTAGGTCTGCATGATATAAATTATTCGTGAAGTTAAGCCATTTTCATAATATTGTCATAAAACGCCATTTGGTAACACTAACTATCAAGAGAAGGACTGGGATGTAGTAAATATGGTAACCGAAATTTGGATATACGATCCTGAAACAAACGACCTTCAAACGTGAACATTATCCTCAGCGACCACTGGGATTGTGTCTTCTATTGATCCACTTTGTCCATTTAGTACCGCACATATTGACAAATGATCGGATGAACAATGTTAATACGCATTATTTTGTTTTTTGATTATGAGATTATCGTGAAATAGGTAACAGGTGCGGCTAATCTGCATCAACTGGTTTGCGTGTCGAGTGACCAGCTCGTCAGGTCCAAAGCAGTCATGACAGTTCCCTAAATGAAGAGCAGATATCAACCAGTTCTACCACCGCAGTAGACGCCCAGTCTGTATGTGAACTGGTGGAAGCAATGTGAAAGTGAGTGTGCTTGATCGAAGCGAGTGTTAGTGAGCAGGTGTAATTTAGTGGATGTGTTGATTTCACATTATTTGTCCATTCCGTGAACTGTTGGGCATTTCAGTGCAAACGTAAACACTACACTCGACGCAAACCTCGTCAAGTGGCTCATTCGATCCGCAACATCTTGATGGATATTGGTCATGCAGTTCATGTGCCAGACACCTTCTGAGTGTTGACAAACGGTTATCTGGACATCAAATGAAATGTTGTCTGTCGGTTGCCACAAAACAGTTCTGTGCACACTAGAGCCAATGAACTCAGCGCCCCCGTCTCTTACCGCTTTGTGTTGGCCTAACTTTTCGGTTTCAGGTTAGTTACCTGTCACATCCGCTAACAGCCTATGGAATGATACCACTTTCTCACAAAAT
>QNGE01005435.1:10311-39429 GCA_008508345.1 Paragonimus westermani
ATATATATATATATATATATATATATAATATGCACATTATATCGCTCGATATATAAAAATTTATATGCATGTATTCATATGAACACATGAAGGTGTACACACAAATAAACATATGTGCATATAAATATATGAGTATATATATATACTGACATACATCATCATATATTTATTTATATGCACATACATAGAGATGTATATACATGTATATGCCCTTATATATGTGTATGTGAATGTATGTACATAAACATATATCTATATGTGCTTTCCTTCACCCCGATCTTGGATACTAAGTTGCCCAATGGGTGACCTACGCTTCAAGGTCATTCGGTGTATTATTATTCCACAACAATCGGTTTTTCGCGGGTACGTATAGAAATACACTCTTGGCCTTGAAAACGTCCTTGAACCAAAAAAGCCGCTGGGTTGGAACCACTTAAACAATTTAAACAAATATTTGTGAAGAACTTTGCATTCCTTGATACAGAGAGTAGTGAACCCAATGAATTTCTCGAAAATTGATAACACATCCACTGTTGTCGATCTGAATAGTAATAATAACAGGGTATAAATAAGGAGTTTGTTCACCTTTGTTGTGATTTGGGTAAAACGCGATGAAACTTTTGTTCATTTTTCTCCACGTCTCTCTTGCATGTTTACTAGGAGTGAACACAAGAGCAATCCCGTTGATTGCAGAAAGTTATGCACTACCAAAAGGTGCCTATACTGTTGAAGATTTTGACTCTATTGAGCCACCTATTGAACCGGCTTCGCGTTCGATTGATTGGAATCATTACTTCGACCGGTATATTCGCAAGCGAACTTCACACGGATTTTATTTCGGATAACTTGCTTTCTAAATTCAAATGAATAAATCATGTGATTTATGCACATATCTTTTATTTCTTCACTGGTAATTTCCATTTTAATCTATGGATCCTTCAACCAGTTAACTAATTATCCATCGGCTAATTAGATGAATTACTGGAGATATTATCCCGACAGTATGCTTCAGTTCAGCCCAGACCATTCGTACTTTGGTCTTTTGCCCAGGTCTAACAAGCCCTCATCATTTGCTGTATGAATCAACCGGCTTACCTAATAACTTTGATCTCAGTCGGTGCGTTACTAATTTTCATATATTGTGTGAATATGGATTTGCATTCTCGTTCGATTACTGGCCTGTGATAGCTTTAACTGACTGATTTCTAGCTGTGTAGTTATAACTACAAATGTTTGAATTAAGATAAGACCAAGGGTTCTATTTAATAACGTTGTCAATAATCGTAGTAATGAATGATAAACGGTTTTGCGCTGTCCTCGGTTTAAATGCGCGATTGGTTTCCTGTCAGATATATGTGTGTTGCCCATTCTTCCTTGTTCTCCAAAGTCATCTTGAGCAGTGATTTGTCTGAAGTTCAATGTTGCAACGAACTCGACGCCCGCTGTAACTCAGTCTCGCACTGTGTAGCAGCCTTTCTCTGATTGTCATATGGATTTTGCATGAGTAGGCGCTCGACCTTAAATTAGTTAAACCACTAATTAGTGATAAACAAAAACTTTACTGGAAGGAAAGTTAACCTTCTGTTCAGTAAAGTTTCTGTTTAAGCTTATAACTTAAAAATTTGGTACGTTGCGTATTTCGGTGCGTTATATTTTGATATTCTTTTTATCAAATACCAGCAAGATGGTCGGGACATCCTACTCAACGAAAAAAGTATACATACAGTCGGCTCAGTGGTGAGAAAAAGTTGAAACGAAATTTTTTTGGGGTGTCGGTCTATCTTCTAATTAATCTTTTGGTCACAATAACGATGCGGCTGCAACTAACCCAGAGGGACGTTCAGCGTAATAAAGTGGATTATCCCAAATTCATGAGACCTAGCTTCCAAATGTTGTGCGATTTGTACGTAAGAGTGTTGCCAATCACATTAGTTTGAAAAGGTATTCGTTTGTCATTGATTGTGCCATGAGCTTACAAAGTCTCTCACAAAACATCTTAAAATTACTTACTATCAGGTGTTTAGGACGGCCCTCCATCTGGAAAATTGATAACAGAAGAGAAGTTCATACAAGCCTCGCCCTGTGGCAGTCATCCGCTGAAACCCCATTTTAATCGACTTCTCAGTCATTAGAACGACCTTTTCTCAAAGGTCACTTGTTGAAAGTCAAAGGAACTGAATGACTGACATTCACGTAAAACTCAGTTCCTAGCTGTTGGAGTAATCTCCAAGAGCGACGCCGCAACGTGTAATTCCAAACATTATTTTGTGGATGGTAAATATGACAGTGGAAAGCAAACTGAGTGAATTAGATCGCTTTATGTATACAGCCCCGAATACGTGTGCTAATCGCTGTAAGCAGTCAATCAACAGATGATGACTAAGGCGTTCTCCACAACCTGTTCGTTTGTGTTTTTTGACCGGCAAATTCTTGTGGTCTGTTGACATTTTTCTGTGTTTCGTCATCTACAAGACCTCAAGAAAGAAGGATGGTAATTATCTCGTGACGAGCGTATCATAAACGATTTGGTTGATTATGTATCGCATCATCCGATAAGTTCAATATCAAGCGCATCTGCTCACCACTTGTAAGAAATATCAAACATCCAGAAAAAAGGAGTCTACTGTCACGGTGATGAGCTTCAGACATCACACGAACATCTCGTTCGTCCTCAAGCCGCAATTCTTGAACAAGTTTGATGGACCAACACGAGCTATTGTTTTGGAAATTCGTTTCAAAATGACCCATCCCACGACCAATTTCAGCAAATGACGACACACTGACTGGAGGAATCACATACTTCAGTGTACGGAAAACGTCTTTTACCGCATTATTTGACCACGAACGTCGACAACTTAGGTGTTTAGCTGTTCTTCTGAACTATGTTCTGTGTGGTACTTCAATTATAAGTTGTCAAACGGCATCGGACACCTTCGCGATGTTGGCTCAAAATGAGTGACAACTACAGCAAATTTCTTGTATCTTCCGTAAAAGAGTACGCATGCATGCGACATGCGTGTGTGACCAGTATCTTACCGAGGCGCTGGAAAAGCCGTCACCCTAGTGTCCAGGTGAAATCTGTCCCAACAGATTTTTTAGGGTCCCCTGGCCAAACACCTGATTTTAGGATCGATAATCCTCTGATCCGTAGCCAACAGCTGCAGTCTCTCTGAATTTACAGTGGGCATTAATCCATGTATTTGAGAGATTAAAAGAGAAATAATGTGAGTCTCCGTTGCTTCGACAGGCTGGAGAAACCTAAAAACTGTAGCGAAGACTAGAGGGGTAAGCTATGCAGTGAGAAGGTGTGCGAATACTATTGCCCAGGTGTAACATGATAAACATTACAGTCACCAGTGCATGAGCGGCTCCGTGTTGCACAATGACCGATACCCAACTAATCTGTGCGCACAGGAATGCTGTGTGATCCAAGTGACCCAAACTGCGTTTTATTTGAGAAAAGTATATCGACGAGAGTGGGCTATTTTCACGAAGCAATAAAAGCCAGAGGAATAAGTCTTTAACAATTTCAAGTTTACAGCTACGTTTCGATTCTGACACAAAAACGACATGAAAGTAAGTGAACCAGCATGACCGCAGTGGCTGTTAAAACAATAAACAACGCTACGTATTTGGTGTACCAGTTCCAGGAATGCAGCGGATAGAATTGCGACGACAGCAAATGGCACGTTTCATTGCATTTGCAGCATCCCGTATTTCGGACTCAGCAAATCAGTCAAGAATGTTTGGCATCATTGGACGTACTGAGGTGACTGTTTATACCACTGAGCTTGAAACATGTTTTGAAGCGTTCTACTGATTCACATAACTGTACTTCCACTGGGATGAACACTTGGGCTTTACTAAGTTGTCATTCTAGTTTAGGATAACGAGTTCTTGCATCATCTCACATTATCTACCACAGCTTGGAATAATGAATTGGACGACACTAAGTGATTTTGTTGATTGGTAGGGAATCATCTTTTAGCAATAAGGCGATCCCCCAGACGCAGCTGTGACTGTTCGACAGCGTTACTGTGCTCTTGCAATGTAGTAATATGTTTGCAGAGCTACGGATGGCTTCTCTACACTAAAGTGTGGCCTTCCTCTTGTTTAACTGCTTCAAAGTTCCCGGGCAGTGTAAACTTCAGTAGCATCGTTTTGCTCAACCTGTAATTCTCATCCCATCGGGGAGACACAAAAGCAGAACTCTTCATGCTGCATTGGCATTTCTCTACAGATACTTTCTCGCCTTCTTTGTTTCAAATTCAAGTACCTAAACAGTCACAGATCGCAGGGTTTGAAGTTTACGTATTCTATCTCTGAGGAAACTGTGATAACTTCAATACACCAACACTAATCGTAATAGCCAAAGTCTGTAGTAACGAAACAATATCGTATGAATCAAGACGCGTAGCCCAAAACGTAACTGAAAAGTTATACGATTGCAATCGGAAGCCGGTAAAACCCTTCATTCACAATCATTACATTAATTTGCCTTGTTTACAATAAGTGTTTTTTCACCATGATTTGAACATCAGTCACAAATGACTACAACCTTCACACTCCAACAGAACGGTTCACTTCTACTGGTACAGACCTATATCTGAAATTCTGGCCGTCAAGTTAGGTTTACCTCACCTAAGATACCGTAACAGTGACTATTCTCATAAGCTTCATGTATGATACAATCCCCATGCTCGATGTTTACTCGCAAAACAGACCATTTTCACTGTGTGTAAAAATATAAATATCGAAATTGTTACTCATATTTTTGAAAATGATGCAATTTTAAGAAGCACGTTCATTTTGTGGCCGTTAAAAAAATAAGCGAATACTTAATGTATTGCACATTCATACAAAATTTTCTTCAAATTAACAATGTGGAAAAAGCGAGTAGTAGATCATGAGAGGTTTTGTACAAAGACATGTCGTTCGTTTTTATTCAGTTACTACGGTGAAAAATGATGGGAAGCGAACGAACTGTCTTTATCCAAGACAGCATACACTCTACTAATCGTGTTTTTCAAACTCGTTCGGGGAATCATTGCTTCAAAATTAACAGTGGACACTAGACCTCAACGCAAAGGATCAGACAGCAAACTGAACAATACGGATAAGAATTCCGGCTGTTGTAGCTAAAGTTCAATTGTGTTTACAGCCTTTTTGCATTTGTACTTCACACCTGAGCAACCCATCAGTAGCACTCGCTGGCCGTCACACAGTGGAGACAAGTGGCGTACAGCTGGGATACGAACCAAAGTGGGTTTAGAAGGCAGAAGGACAAGAGGACGTGTGAAGCAGAATCTGATCATTTTTGATTGGGATCCAGTCGATTATAATCTGACCTAGGGTTAGTGAATACCTGCGGTAATCTCTATAGTGCAGTGTGCTGACGGTGGTAGCGTTGACTGTGTGCAATTGTCGGGGACCGCTCTCTACTACAAGTGAATAAGAATTGTGGGATAGATAAAAACCAAGTTCGAACCATCTTCATCTGAACGAAAACGCAGATAAGTCTGTGGATTGGAGATTGACATAGATTGAGTGACATTCATCTCTACCCCAACATTCAAGATCAGACAGAAAATCCCAACATGTCCTTTCGAAAAGTTCTCAGCTCATCAGCAGAGCACATGTACGATGCGAAAAAAAACTAGTTAGGCGCGCACGGAGTGAAGCTGAGTTAGCATTTAGTGTACGGCTGATCTGCTAATCTTTCGGTTCGTGTAGGAAGGTCTTTTACTAACGGACAGTCGATCGATCAAGGAAAATGACCAAGCACAAACGTAACCTTGTCCTATTCCTGTACCGTTACCATTTTGCTCATTTCAGTGTCGTCAAGTGTTCCCTAATTTACGTCTGAACACCACCTCCTTTTCTGATAACGTGTTACACATCATCTTCCGACGACCAGGATTCTTGTTCATGGGGTCATAATATTATCGACCGCTGCATCGTCGACCTCGTGTTAGGCCAGATCGGAATGACCACATTTCAATATTCAGTTCCATTGAGTTATCAATAGCATACACTTTACCAGTCACGTCTAGAGCAGACGCGGACCTTTTCTTGCTACATTCAGCCGACGATTCCGTAAGTAGGACTTTACAGTCAGGTTGAAGCCACAGAATTTAATTAACCTGCTGTGTAAGATTGTACAGGTTCAATGATGCGAATGTTGCATTTAGCACATCCTCATGTCGACAATTCGGGGTGTCAAGAATTCCAACTGTAACTATCTTGGTCACTTCGGAAAAAAAGTTGTGCATAATATAGCAGATCCATTAGATTCAAGTTAGCCTGATAAACAAAAAGTTAATGGTTTGAATTTCGCCATTTCGGTTATCTCTAAGGTTTGTGAGTAATTAGCACTCGGATGTACTTCATTGGAAGGAATATATTTAGCAGGACATGTAGGATGCCCAACGTAGTGTTGCTAACATCGTAACTCCGGAGACTGTGAGAAATTAGCAGACCAGTTAACGTGTTGATGGGAATGGATTGAGTCCAGTTCTCTCGAACTTCGGTAGTGAAGCCACCTAAGTAACATATACTGAGGGCTGCTAGTCAGAACCGTTGGAATAAAGCGACCGTAGTACGCACGTATTCCGTCATTTAACAGTTATTTCGTGAAAATGTGAATTCCTTTAAGCCTGATATTTTATGCCATGAAGTCTAGTAAAACCGCGTCATCCTCAAACACGAGATTAGCAAAATTTCACCTCACCAAAGTCAAGTACGTATGGCATAAATTATTTGGCTAACTGAGGTAGTCGGAAGCCACTAGCGTGTCAACTCACGAATAAAGCAGATGAGTAAGCAACAGATCGGAGAAGTCGGAACCTTGGATGTGGTATCCGGAGAGACAGTCAACAGTGAGTGATAAATACTCGCTCGGTTTATTCACGGTTTCAGATGTCGCATACCTCTGTACCATACGTGTTTGTGCAGTCTGTCCATCCACCATATGCTTGTTATTAATCGCACAGTAACCGCTCGGGCGATTTAATTGACAAACGATGAACTAAACTAGAGGAGCTCACAGTCACTTAGAAATTTGCACGCATGCGGCGACCTTAGATTTTCTAAGTACACTGCTACAATGATATTGTTAAAATAGATTAGGGATAAAGTGAGCTAACAACAACACAGAAAAAAAATTACGATATCGATGAGAAACAGCCTTATAACGTTATTCGCAATAGAAAGAGCATCCTCAACAGTGGGAAGAATCAGGTAGGCATCTTTAGAAAACTCATACAAGCAGTTCTGTCTGAGCACAAGCAGTAGCTTTTGCAGCAGTTTTAACGTGTCCAGTTTGTAAATGTTTATGTTTGTGTTTCAACATTATGTGCGAATTTCTTCTTGCGTATGTTGCAAAGCTGCAGATGAGCGTATTTAGGTCACCACACCATTGGCTTCAGTCGTCTGATTCGCAGAAGATATGTTGGAGGACGCAAACTCAGAACCTATCGGTGCAAACTGAGTGGATTTCGCGACATCAGACTAATTTGCCCCCCCCCTTAATTTTTGTGTGAAAACCGAAAGGTTTACAGTGCGTACGAGTACCGTTCACAGCCTATAACCCATCTTTAATATTGTCGACATCTGGTATAATTTGTGGTTGCCACAGCTGGAGACTAGGGCGTCGGATTGAGGTTAAAAAAACGTGCATAATTGGAAACTCTGGTAGTGCTAGAATGCGACCTAATCTATTCGGCAAGAGGTTTTCAGCGATCATTCCTCACGTGTTTCATTTCAAACTCGTGACCATAACAAGCTGTCTGAGTCAAAGATCATCATACCGCAGGCAAGGACAAAACATGACACGGGTGACGACTCGTGTTCAAGATTCACATCTGTTTTACTCATGCACATTCGATTTTCAGCCAGAGTAATCCTTTACCAAAAGTCGACTGTTATGCGATAAATCGATTTTCAGAGGAATTTGCCATGTAGGTCACCTATCCTTCTGGCTGCACACGGCATCTGAATCACCCAACGTGCTCACACTGAAATGGGTGAGGCAATCAGCATCACAGTGTTCCGAGAATAGCCGTTCCTGCTGTAACACTAACTACACTCTATTACGAGGCTATGCCAGACTATGTTCATCGTGAAAGTTCCGGTCACCATACAGGAACAATACTGTTAAGTAACTCTGCAGTAAGCCGCTGAACCTTAGACCACTGATGGTAAGATTCTGAAACACCAGCCTACTCCTTTCGCCTGACCAGACAACAGCTTACGCACAGACTGGACCGCGACTTTCTGTTGTGAGAATGCCAATGCTAACGTTGAACTGTTCTTCCTTGAGGCTGTGTATTTGTGGCCAAATTGTGAACCTACCTTTCAAATTCCAGTCGATCTACACATCTTCATATTTAACGTTCAGCATTAGCATTGAGTCAAACGGAGTGTGAGACTGAAGGAGTGTGCAGTGCAATATGCAGCAAACGATCAGAGCCGAGAAGCAGACAGTGATAGCAACGAAAGATTGCCTCATTCATTCTGTGTGTGTGGGTGTTCAATCCGTCAGCTACAAACACGGCCATACACATTTCGAATGATATCCGAACCAGCTAACGGAGGTGAATTGCTTCTGCCCATATTTTGTCCAACGGTTCAGGAGGAATTCAGGTGTATTTCATTATTTTCTAGAGTCGGGGCCAGTAGATCAGCCCTGTTGACCTAACACATCTTCAGACTATTGTCGTTACGTTGTTTTGGTGATCTTGCGACCGGACATGGAAGATCTGTGGGCGTATAGTAACTGTACTCAAACTGTCTAGCAGTGACCATATGTTAGTGCAGTCCAGGCTAAGGTACACCTTCTGTCTGTCTACTTTGAGCTCAGTCTCGTTCAAAGTTTGCCTAGCTCGTGCGTAAGCACGTGCTTTGCAAGCACACGAATGTGTACGTGGTCGTACACTAATCAACGTCAGGGTGCGCAACAGCATAGCACTGCATGGTAATTCACCTAAGCAGGTGCATTTAATCAAACTTGCACAAGGTCCATCATAAAAGCATGCAAAAATTAACTCACTGGTGTAGCCAGTGAACAACGGCTGCGCAGACTTACAAGGAAGAACCAAGGCCGATTCGGACACAGACGGTTGGGTGAGTTGGATATCTAAATCATTTAGAGAATTCGTTCTTACAAGACTACAAGTGTATATTATTCCAAGTGCATCTACAAGTTGACTACATAGAACAGACATCAACGACAATGCTATGGTCAAGTGACGGAAACCTAAGGAAAGTTGCGTACAAATTGCCACAACTCTACTGACAGTTGCTACACCTGCATACCTATTTACACATCCCATTACCATGTTGTTTAACTTAATGTGTTTCTATGGTTTATCATCGAGTAGAAGATGGATTAGAGTATCCAACAGGTCAAACTCAATCACAATAAACATCATTCTTGGTCTTGGTACCAGCAGGGATTACGGCTCCTGGCGGAGGGTAGCCGCCTAGTTGTTCAATCGATCCTTATCGGATTACGTAGCATACTGTCTTATTAACAAAAGCAGTTCATTCATGCGTCACAACTGAGCAGTATAGACAGAGTTGGAGTTCTAATCCAGGCAGTGGCAAGAATGTGCATTACCGACGAGCTCTAATATGAGCGAACCTAAAGTGTAGTACTCATCTTATAAAGAGGCTGACTAGAAAGTCATAGGAATGTGACAGTCACGATCATTTGGAAGTGACGTTCAACTGATATTAACTGAAAGTCTCTTACTACCCACCAATGATGTTTAAAGTGTTGGATGGTTGTGATTGAGTATTTGGATAGGTTTATTCGGTTACTATTAGATTCCTGGCTGGAATGCAAGTTTCGATACGAATGAGGGTATGCACCACAGATTGGCTGTAATAAGAGCGGAATCGCGGTCAAGTGGTTCAGCCAAAAGCTGTATTTAAATTTGAAGACTGTGACTAAACGTGAATAAAATTCATTTCCTAACGGTCTAACTCCCTAAAATTCGTTCCGCATAACGGACAAGCGCGGTAGATTGGCTGTTGTTAGGCAGTGATTACTTATACAAAAAATCTCAATGAACACCTGTTTTCTCAAGAGCGTGCATAGATTTTCTCGAAGTATGGCAAACTAATGAGTATCAGCAGCAGACAGATCAACTTCACACAGACAAACCAGTCGAGTCACATGAGAGATTACTTGAAGACTACTCTCCTCCACTAGTTTACGTAAACTCTGATGGATGAGCTATTGTGTGAAGTTTCTTTTTTGCATGTTTCCGTCGTTTCCACTTAGTTTCACGTTTTAGCCACTAAATAAGAAAATTGAGTGAAGTGAAAATTGAGTGAGTGGGTTAATAAGTCTGTTGATACACAGTAACTTAAAGATCCCACACAAACATAGGCAAGAAAGTTGAACTGATGGTTTTCAACTTTCGGGTCCGCACCGATAAAAACTGTACTTCTTGGAGAAACTATTATTACCGGTTAACCGACTCGGACCATACAGCTGAGGCTGTGCACAGTTCGTGATACAGACTTTTAGCCTTTGACAGTGCGAATTTCAGCGTCTCTCTGTCCAGTCAGGTGGAACTGTGACTTAGTTAATTTAACAGTGGTCAGCAAAACCTTTGTAAATGAACAGCGCCGGGATCCGTGTAACATCGACCTCATTCTGAGCGGACACTCAACCGCATCATATATGAAAGTTCAGCGAGTTGCCAACCCAAGTCTTACATTGGTGATACGAATTTTGGCTTGAATTTGGTCGTTTTTAGAATAGGTCGGTCTTATTGACGATTTATCGTCGGTTCTCAAATTTATACGGTGAAAAATGACGAATGAGTTCACTAAGGTATTTTGTATTCATTTGGAACTTGGAATGTGATTCCATCGTGGACTGTTTCTTTTTTACCATGATTTTGCCCTCATTTGTGATGTACCGTTCGGGTTAAATAATTGTCTACTGATATCTTTTTGCCTAAAAAACATTTATAATAACGAGCGCACCTGTTGTCCACTTTTGTGACCGTCCGGGCTGTCCCATTAAGGTGCTTCGCAGGAGGGAGTGCGGTTCTCTCCAGGATTACTTCCACATCAAATGCACCGGAAATACAGCGGATCAGTACTCGGCATTAGACCAAGGGGACCTCAAATTCGTCTGTGTATTACGCAGAAGAATAGTTCCCACCTTGTATTGAGAGTGTACTCGATTCGAGCAACCTGCAGAAGCTGGTGATTGATGCGGAGACACGAATCGACAAATCACTGGAGGCACATTCTGTGCAAGTCAGCAATTCGCTGTATAAAACATTGGTTTCTCTAGTTTTCCAACATGTGGAAATGCTAGTCGGTATCAGTGAGCTCTGTGACATATATCCACTGTTGGTAACTGTTAAGAAAACTATAAATCTCTCGGGGGCAGTCGGTGAGTGATGTGGCAACATATCGCAAAAACAGAAATGAGCACGGGACTCACTTAACATACCTACTAAAAAGCGCCCACCTGATGATGACTAAGCAAGTGCTTGCTAAACTGACACCTAATTTCTGCGGTTACATTACCCGTGCTAACTGATCGAGAGCCAAAAAGGCCAAGGCTATAAAATGTATAATGATTACCCTCTCTCAGGCACTGAGTCCAGATGAAATTATCTCAAGAACAAGTGAACTATAACGTTAGTTTTCTAATGTCAAAAGCTTGACCCCAGATAGATCCATTGAAAAGCAAAAGTTGAGAGCTCCATTCTGTGGAACAATGCTCATTCCAATTCCTGAGACCCTTCCATCGTCTCCTAAATTTACTGACTTGCGGCATGATGAAGGAACTAATGATGACGACTCGAATATCCTCTTGGTGACTCAGTCGTTGAAAGCGCCAGATAATGACGGTGGCACTACTCTGTACGACTGCCCTGGGTCCACCGTGGTGTGTGAACCTCTGAGTTCTGCTTATGTGCATGCGGTGGGAGTGACGGCACTTGGCACACCAGGACTACAGTTTGACCGGGAGCCCTCCAAAGGATGCAGTAAACGTCACAAGGCACGCAATCCTCGTGTGCGGAAAGTGGAAAAAGGGCTGCTAGGCCAGCCTTCTTGCAAGTTAACCAAATGACTGAACTCCTTTCAGTGTCAGGCGGGTCCTAGCACAAAGAAAAATAAAACGCTGTGCCAACCAAAAATGTTTTCTTGGCAGTGTTCTTGTGAAAAGCGCTGTCACCACATGTCCCAAATACCCTCAGTATAGACCATGATCGAGAGAAAGGGTACTCATGTAACAATCATATTAAGTGGTTGTGGGGACAGACATTAGGCATGTGACTTAAATGTGCCATGCAAAAGTTAAGTCACACTCACTTCATAAACCAGTAGCTGTGGTACAGAAGCAGGAACCGAGTTGCAGTCACTCCAAAAAGCTTCATAACAAGAGTGTTTACAAAAGGCCGAACAAGGCCTACTCATCACCAACAACTCCTCTTCCTATTCCCATGTGAAGTATGGCTCCATTCTTCAGTCCTCTTATGTTTCCCTCCATGGGCCACCTTATGATAAGTTTGATCTAAGTTGTCTTTCGACCTAAGTTGTCTTAGCCTGATAAATAAACTCTCAGAACTAAGAAAGCTGGCATACGACAAGCATACTCACATTGTGGCTGTCACGGAAACATGGCTTTTACCAGAGATCAGTTATAATATAATTTGTATCTCTGACTATTCCGTTTACCCTGATGACTACAAAAGAGGACGCACGGGAGGGGGCGCAATCTGCGTTAATCTTAAGTTATCCCCTCCTTTTGTGCTCAGCGGCAATATTCCTTCCCCCCCCGCGTGCGATGATGTATAGTGACAAATAAAAATCCGTAGGCATCATTCGCTTTTGTTGGGAGTTATCTACCGTTCACCTTCGAACTCACTCCTGCACAGTGAGACTCTTCTGTCTCACGGGGACGAATTGATTCCTAATCAGTATTCCTTTCATTTGTTTGTCATGGATGAGTTTTCGCCCAAAAGTGTCTTGGCGCAACATCCTGAGCAGGCGGCAAAAGATAGCTTCGATCCAGCTCTGACAGTGATTGTGCGACAGAAGGTTTGGATACAACATATGAAATTTGCAACGAGGTACCGGCCGGGGCAGAACTGTTCTTTACCGGATCTCGTGATTACAAACGAAAGTAACCGCGTTGATTAGGGTAGTACTGAAGCTTTCTTAGGCCACAGTGATTACTGGATCTTGGTCCCTGATTTTCTCTGCCACTGAGTACAGCAACTTGTGAAGAACCAGCTGGCACACAATTTCAACCGGACCGACTTCAGTAGAATGAAAAATTAACTCGTACAGTTGTAGGCGGAGACCGCTTCATACGCCTCGGATTACCAACGTATTAAACACATGTTAAACGAGGCTGACTTGCCTTGCACACAACGCAAGGTGGTAGTGGACTTCTCTTGCTCTCTACCAAGGAGGATTCACCGACGTTTTGACAGCCGTGCGAGACTAGTTGCCAAGCATAGACAACCCGACAAGTGCAAAAAGGTTACAGCATTTCACAAAATGCGCAATCAATACACGTCGGAAATCTGTCGCTATCGTCTCCGAGATCAATCAAATGTACTCAAAATAGCACGCTAAAAAATCCTTAATTATATGCAACACTGTTGTAAGAAGCTACCCTCATCCTGGTCCTTGTGGCAACCGAACGGTGGAATTATCTCCGAAACCACCGCCGTTCCCGAATTACTCTGCCGTTTAAAACTCAGACTGTCCATCTTCTTCACAGTCTCTATCCATACGGGAGTCTAAGCGGCCTCTTTTATATGCTGAATTCTTAGTGCAAGACGTTCAGGATTTGCTTTCTAAGTTCAACCTTTTAAGTTCAATGGGCCCTGACCAGATTTATCCATGAAGACTGAAAGAATCGTTTTCTGTACTTGGCAAACCACTTCACAAACGCCTCTGCCGCTCCAAGGAATGGAAGGAGGCTACTGTCATCCTTATTTTTGAGTCGGATGATCGGCATTCTCCTGTCATTTATTGACCAGTAAGCCTAAAGAGAATCCTGTGCGAAATCTTAGAACGTCTCTATACACTAGGCACCTTAGAACATCTCTCAGACAATACTCTCATTTCTGTAATTCAACACGGATTCTTGCCAACTAGGTCCTGGGCAGCGAACATGTCGTTTTGTATGGACAGCCTAACGGATGCTGGACATCATGGTCATAAGTAGGACGTCAATTTCTTCGACTTTACTAAAGCACTTGATCGCCTACAAAAATGATATTCACCGTTGAATCGCCTTTTTTCTTGATGACAGAAACTCATTTGTTGAAGTCGGCTGTGGTTTTCCTCCCTTGCACCTATCTCATCCGGTGTACCATAAGGATCTGTCTTTGGTCCACTACTATGTTCAATTCATAACAATGATTTGCCAAAGAGGATTTGCAGCCACTCTCTTCTCTGTGTGGATGACTTGAAAATCTGCACACAAACGAAAGTGCCAAGGTGAGTCTTAAAACAGACCTGGGTATATGGCCAAAAATGTGAAACAGACGTTCCTAGTGTTGTCAAGATAGCTTTCCAAGCTATTTACGTGGTTTTTGTTCGACCATATCACGAATACGCTAATTCAGTTGTTTATTCTGGTCCCAATGAAGCATAAATGTGCTTGAGTGTGTGCATCGGGCTGAGACATAAAACCTAGTAAGTCTCCTTAACGTGTCATTAGAGTGTCGGTCCGAAATCCAAGATCTTTACTCTCTGAAATACCGAAGACTCCGAGGTGATCTCATTCTTACTTGGTTTTTTTCTGAGGAACTGACAGAGAAACCTTTTGCTTTCGCACTTCTGAACTTGTCAGACAAAACTTTTTTTCTCTCACAGAATGGTTGCCCATTGGAGTAGGTTTTCGCTAGGTATCATTAATGTTTCTTCTGAGCTGCAATTTAAGGCCTTGTTAGACGTTTATCTGTTTGGTCAAAACAGTAGATGGATGATAATTTTTATTTCTCCTCATATCTATCGCTTCCAAATTAACACTATGTTCAGAGTAAGCGGTGCTACACCAGTTTTCCATGAGTGTATTTCAGCAAATCTAAAACTCATGTGATAGCCGAAGAAGGATCGTACTAACCCATGGAACTTGGGCTATCAGCCTCACACCCGCGTGCCAATCACTGAACTACTGAATGTGATGGTGAAACCAACTGTTTCTCTCCATATTTTTCGTTCGATATTTTATACCGTCACTTGTCCCACTCACCAGCACCTCCATGGGACTTGTCATTCCGAGGATATCAGGATTTCCATCCATGTAATAGGGATATTTGAATTTATCGAATAACAAGGTGGCTGATTTTCACTTATGCTAAATGTCAAAAACTTGTTTATCTGGTGTTCGTATCCAGTTAACCCATCCAGCATTGACGATTTCCTACTCCAAAGATATTTAGGAGAGCATCCGTTAATCTCGGTCCATACGTCATTTGCATCCAAACCTCAATAGTCCAGACACCTTCAAAGTGTTTATAACGAGACCGTTAACTGACATAAATGACATTATGGCGTGAGTTATAACCCCAGTAGGTTTCACCAACCGCTCGTGTTACACGTTGGTGGTACTTAATGGTACACCACTTATTGGCGAACACTCACAGTCCACCACCTCTTTCAAATGTCATCCACACACAGTTAACATTCTTACAGTTCAATTTTTCGGTGGTGCACTCATCAACACTCCCATTGTCAGCCAAACGGGCTTTTAACTTGAGTTGAACGCCGATCGACTACCGACACCAATTACGTTTGGGGAGAGCACCTGCACTCTGCCAGCTTATCTTCGGTTTATAGCGTTGTCCAACCTAGTTGTTTCCACATTTAGCCTGCGAACTGAACAATAAGGGTAAGGGAAAACAAATGTTGATGATGATGTGATCAACCTATGGTAAAAAGTTACCTGATATGAGCGCGGTGACCTATCTGGATTCGGACGAGTGCAGAGGTGCACCGGCTGATATGTTCCAAATTATGAGAATGACTAAATCAATGACCAACGTTTTTTTGAGCTTTGTATAACTTGAACATCACTCATGATTGATCGCAGGTGTCGCAATCGCACAGACTTTGCAGCCGGCCCCTTCCGAATCTAGTTTCGTTCTTGTTAGGGCACGTCAGTAGTGCATGTCCTCGCTTCGGGTTGGACTGAAGCTTCGACCACGCTTTTATGAGGCAACCGTTTTGACCACTGCGCCAGTTGTGATGCACAGCATCCCATTCTGCACTAGAAATTAATCGACATTGCGTTCAAGTTCGAGGAAGTTTGATTTTATAAGATAAGTAGTGGTATCGTGTAGTTTACGAAAAACGTCTCTGGCAGCACTGTTTCACTAAGGATGAGTTGGTGTCGGTAGGGGATGCTGATATTCAAATTCTTTGGGCAATGTTAAAAGCTTGTCAGTAGTGAAATGGTTGCTACTACTGGTACTATCTTTTGGCTAAATGTCTTCGCAGATCCTTATTGGTGAAGGTGAACTCGACAGGTGAAATGAAATAAACTCCAGTTCAACATAAAGATGAACCATGAATTTTGAACGCCCTTTGTTTTGTAAGAAGTTTGACAGGGTAATGTAGACGGAAATATTACCAAACTTTAGGAGAAACTTATCGAGGAATCCATTCTGATCATTATCATCATAACAGCCATGAGCCTGACCAAAGGTATTGTGGCTCAGGCCGCTGCTCACCTCAACACTGACGTGGAATAGCCTAGAACGAAACATTACTAAGAAGATGAACAAATACTAAAATAAGACTAAGTGGAAGAACTAGAAATGGTATNTGGATTCACGAAGCGCACCCTCCAGAATGTCGTCCATGACATGCTTGTGATTAAATCTTGTATGATGATTTGTCAAACTGTTTCAAAAGACTCGTCTTATTTTCATATCTTTGTGTCTATCAGGATATCAGCCAAGCTAATGCTTTCGTTTTGCCAGTAATCAAATGACTTGAGTATGAGTAATCTAAAACTACACGTCGCGGAACATGGTGATTCACAGCATGGTCATTAAGACACAAAAAACCTTAAGGATAAATGTCAGTTTTTTACCATTGGAATCATGCTCCAGGAAGTTATATCGCACAATTGGTTGTCAGTGTTCAGTATAAGCAGAGTCAGTTAGCAGTGAAGGCAAGTATGACGGACAGTTGCATAAAAGCTCACCGGCTCAATTGCCTGTCAATGCTTTGGGTTAAGAGTGTACTTATTTACGTTCTGTCAAACATATACTCGGACAGCATTAAACAACAGGATGCTTATGTTACCCAACTTCGGCTGGATTGTGCATTTGTGAGGTATCAACAAAGAGAAACGAACTTGTTTATTCACTCCTTGAACTGATCGGGTATGGTGAACATTATTCACACAAAGCTGTGGTTCAAGATTTGAATATGATTATTCGGTCGTGATGTCGTGAGGTTACTGACATTATGATTTACCCGCTTGTCTCATTAACAGATAAGATGAAGTGCAAATTCCGGTCCGGATGAAACCGTGCACTACTGATGTGTTCAGACAAGAGAAACTCAAGTTCAGTGTTTCATCCAAGTGGGCTAATCGAGAAGCTTACCTGAATGTCGATGCGACAATTAAATGGGTGTCGTTCAGTTGGAAAAGTGCATAAATTTTAGAGGAAAAACTTTCTCTTCAGGAAAAGTAAGAATAGAATGCATAGGATTCTCATGAACAGTAATACGTCGGAAATTACTTTATGACTGCCACAACTGAGGGATCCTTGTCATTTGAACTCTAGGGCACACAGCATCGGTGGTATAATACGGAAACCACAAGCAAGCGTTATTCAACAATGTTGTGGGGAATAACGTGAATGATGGGCATGGCAGGATGATCTGTATCCGATGTGGAAGCGTTTTTAATCACAAGCTGATCAAGATATTCTCAAGTATGATTACAAAAGCCCCATTGTTTAGTACGCTCCACTTGCAGAATTGATGCACTGGAGTAGGCACCCATTTAACGTGATTTTTCCTGGTTTCCACACCAACAACCACCTCACCTTGATAGCTTCTACATCCGCAATGCCAATATTTATTCGTCGTCCGTCCGAGATCAGAAAACTGTTAGTAAAAATCTTTGACCAAATGGGAAAGTCCTGTACATATGCAGTCCGATAGATGGGCCAATAATGCCCAAATCACTGAAAGTCAAATACGGAAATCGTAGAAGTGAGCCTTGGAACCCAGAATGGAAAATTTCCATTTCCACAGTCGTGAAAAGTAATACCTTCAAACGTGGAGTCAATACAAAATTGCACTTTGTTGATTATGTCCTGAAATGTGTAGCCTATATGAAAAGCTCCACCGGCTTGAGAATATCACTTAAAACTGATGAATCGAGCATCTTCGGGAGAAGCGGTTCACATCCGAACCGGTGTGTCTCGGAGCAGCAAACATCCCACAGAACGTTAATCGAAATTGCACACGTTCGAATAGAAAACCTTGAGGTTTTACTTCTGTAATAATTTTTTTCTCACCCTAGAATGATAGCATTTGAATAGTGCTAAAGAAATTTATGAGTGACCAGCCTTCATTCGAACTAGTGAGGAAAGCGGAATTATCCTCAATAACATGGCATACAAGGGTGGTTTTTCGGTTGAGTGTAGAATGCATGTGATTCTTTAAAGCTGTCCTGTAAACAAGGATAGGCAGAAGCAGTATCACAAAGCTCAATTTCTGATTTACAGATTAGAGCAGTTCGAGCCATTTCAAAAGGCACATTTAAACTGCGCCGCAACACGTGACCATAACTTGGTAATTTGATCAGTTTTAACCACAGGACAAATTTAAATAAACAAAACACCACTTTAAGCCAATCTCTACAGGAGGAAGGACCCAAATAGGAATCCCGGTTAGCTAGAGTTTCTCACTAGTGTACATGCTTGCTGTGTCAGTTTGTATGGCTTCAATCCACGTAATTGTGATGCTAGTGTACTCAGCGTTAAACCTTTGACCTCATCTCTGACATTGTCTGAGTATTCAATCTCGACACTCGCCTACACTGACTTGCTTTTTTAAATGAAATTTGGCCAGAACCGATCGCTACACCGTGGTTTGTAGAGTGTGAAACCAAAGTAACTGGAGCAATTAGTGTACAAAAAATGGACGGCTAATTTAATTTACCCATGCGCTGCGTTCAACTTTGTTAACAAGTCATAAATTTAACCCGCCGACTGCTTTGTACGTCAAGTGTTTATTTTTGAGGTTACAGATTTAACACTTCTACCTGCTCTCAGTTTTGCGTTGTCCCAGTCAGAAACATAACTACCGGTGGAGAATAATAAACGCGTAAACTGCCCTCCACCTGTCATTGTGAATGGATAATCGTTCACAGGATTTTAGTAGTCCGATCAAGCGCAACAGTTTCTGGTTCAACACTTTTGCACACTTAATATACCACTACAGTATGAGTCTAACCATGTGCGCTTATTCGCATGTATGCGCACGTGCACACTAACACGGACTCTTTTGTTGTGAACGAAACCATAGTAACCGACAGGAGGGGAATGTCCACATGTGGTCCCCATTTACGGAAATCCGGTTTTTGATGCAGAGTAAGCTGCTGTGGGGGCGAGGAGTACCTATGGTCTTGGGGATATAAACAGTACTTTGCTAAAGTGTTTACGAAAACTAACTACCCGATTTAGTATCACACATCGTTAAAATCGTACAAAAAGCATTCACCGCCCTAGATTAATGGAGCGGAAGAAAATTAGAAGGTTGAACGCACAACCCACATAGGTTGTTTTTGTCCACATTTGTGACCTAGACAGTATAGAGTGAACTAGCTGTTGGTATAATGTATGTATTTATGTAAAACTGTGGCACATACAAACCTGTGAACTGAAATGGTTCGTTAGTATTGTTTTAAATTGTCACAATTCCTATAGATTTTTCCAACATAACCACAACCAGAATTCATTGTGATGAACCTTATCCGCTGTACTATAGGCAAAAGGAAGTCCTATATCCCCACAACCAATGCACCACCCGAGAGTGTCATACCCCAGAAACGAAACCCCCATCCAACAGAAACCTTTAACGGTGGTGACACTTTGATGGGATTTTCCTCGGTAAGAGACACTCCGTCATCACTAGCTAGGGATGGTCACCGATATGTACAATCTAGTCGACCGCTTATAATGACAAACCAGTGCTTGTGGGTCCGACAATCGAACGTTGGATCGTCGAAAGTGCACTTCCACTATCGATCTACCTGTTTAAGCTAAGCCAGTATTCCTGAAACATTGAATCCCTTTGAAGAATGTGAATAGGCAAGTCGGAACACAAATTGTGATGGTGTATTGTGGTGTCAAACCGAAGGTACGAGTGCTCCAACTCTCGGCGGATTACAGCGACGAGGCGGCAAGGTACGTCTAAAAGCCTACGGCGAGCGGGTAGGGAACAGCATGAGCAACCGGATAAGCCATCGTTCAACTGGATCGGACCAACGGACGCGGCATGGCAGGCAAAATGGAATGAATAGCCAGATCGGGGACTCGATTATTCTAACATCACGAGGAATATCTCAACGTGGTCATAGAATACGGCCAAAGGACACAGTGGATGGATTGCCGGCAGCATGGGCGACCGGACGAGCCATCGCCCAACGAGATCGGCCCAACGGATGAGGAATGGAAAGCGAAAAACTCCGTGAAAGGAGGCGTCGGACACATAGAAACCGGGTCGAAGCGCACACGATGTGTGAGCGGAAACCGGGGTTGTTGTCAGCTGGAATTATGACTCATAATTGCGAGTGTGTGTGTGTGTAGCATGGTAACTAGCGAGTTGGGCAATAAAGATGGTGTTTTGTTGGACGCCTTTTCGCTACAGTATGATTAGTAGTTTCGTTTGTGGGTAGTACAGTGCGAACATTCGGGAACTAAACTGGAGGACTCAGTATCAGGAAGACGATGGATCAAAAGAGACTATTAGAATAGTGTGTACACACTATGGGGATGTGCCACCAGGGCGGATAACAATGTACTGGTGTCTAATGTGTCTGAATACACGTCGGTTGTGCGAACGAGTGTAGGTGTTCGTGGCCCTATGCTTTAACAAAGTCCTTACGAAATTTCACACAATGAACAACTTTTGCGGTCACAACAATGTGAATTTGTTGTTCGTGCACACATGTCAATCGCAAACGAACGAGGAAGTAGTCATCAATTAGGGAGTGTAAGTCTATCCCAGAGTTATACAAAAATTAAGGTAGACATAGGTTTTCAGTTGCATTTGAACAAACAGGGCAGACTACCGACGGCTGGTTAACAAGATTTCACAGTGTCTCAATATTTGCAGGCCGTGCATATCACTGAGAACAACAAACATTTATGACCTCAGGTAAGCAAGGGCCTCTTGATGGATTGCGTGACTTTTCGTATTCACTGAGTGTCACTCACAGGCGGGTACGATAAAGAATCTCCAAACCCTTATAATATAGGCTGCTTGGCCGTGGTTCCATATAGACTTTCCATTTGTTTTCAGCAGCTGCAATGAACCTAACTGATGCAGTGATTGAGAGAGAACACAGAAGCTCCACTGTTTGACTGGAGACTGAATAATTGCGGTGATTTGTGAAAATAAAGCAAGCTTTTTGTGTTGTAAGTCCCCGCTTTATCAAATGAGGTTACTAGAAACGCATTTTTTTAAGAGAAAGTAAAATATACATGGTCTTCTACACTATTCTCGAATTTGGCAGTTTTACATTGATTTCGAAAACAATTTAGAATACAAGAAGTAATCGGTGCAGACATTTCGTACTGAATGATCAGTACGAAATCTATGATAATATGAATTGGTTTTCCTTTATAACATTTAAATAGAGTGGTAGCTAATCAATCAGCCGGTTAGGAAAGTTGACTAGGTTCAGGGAAAGGTCAGGTGCACAACCAATTGCTCCTGAACGCATACAGCTGACTTGAGTTGATTGGTTGCAAACCGCGAGAATCTTGGACTGGAATGATGTAACAAAATTCTGCCCATACAGTCTGCATCGACTGAGAAAGTTGGCTGTCTGTGTTTCAGTAACATTGCCGTTCACAGGCAATACAGACCTGTGTAACTTTCTAGGTAAATGTTCCTTCATTATGGATAGCAAATAAGTTTCGGTTCTGTTCGTGTAATTTCATCCGCGGTAGCATCTAAACTGGTAAACACAATGTGAGTTGGCAGCAGCAGATTAATCTTCTGCGATTAAAGAAACTTCTCCCTTCTGATTCGGAGCAATTACACGGAGTTTGGCTGCACTTAATACTACTTCAGTTAAATCTTTCAATCGTTGTAATGTTCGATACATGGTGTAAAAATTCTTTAAAAGCACCTCCGTGTAGACTTCTCTTTTGTAGTGCTTACATCTTCGCATACCGTTCTACCTATTATGTTATGCTAAAAACCTTCCAGGGGGTAACTATTTGATTGCAATACGAACGAGACTAAGTCTATTTCCTCCCCTAGACTGTCCCGAGTACAGATTCACCTTGTTCGTGTGAACACTAGTGTTCGTTTATATCAGACCGGCGTGAAGTTGTTGAAGTTTAGTATTAACCGTACCACGTGGATTTCCCATACGCAGTCATTCTAATAGTGCTATCTTCTCGGCGAATTTCGAGTATGTCTAGAAATGGTAGACAGTGGTTGGCCTCAGTAACACACATAACTCTCTTTAGGTGTTGCACCGGTTTACCTACTGCCCGTTTAGACAGGCTTAATATTAATGTGCTATCGACGTAACACTTGTAATATGACAAGCTTGCGATATTTGCAGTTCTTGCTGTATTCCCATCACGAAAACGTCCGTTAAGATGGGACCTAGTGGGCGTTTCCTATCAATTCCATCTATTTGATGACAGGATTACTAGAGAAAACGAAAACTGGCGTTCTCAAAGCAGGCAGACAATGTTTCCTTCAGTGGGTCGGTCGGAATCGGCAGCGTAATGTGATTCATTTCAGCGAGCTCATAAATGGTTAATCGTTTCGTACAGCGGAAAACGTGTACAGTGAATGAACGTTTACAGAACATATCAGTTCACTGACAAGCGTGATTTCATTTAGGCCACTGATGAATTCGCCAAAATATCTAGTGGAATGTGCACGAAAATTTCGCTTTGACGGAGTCAGAATGGTGACCAACCAGCGCAGCACCTTATGACATGGGGAGTTCGTCAGCACTAAAGTGGACCTAAGCGACATCACAGAATTGTGCGTCTTCCAGTGGCCTTAAAATTGGGGTGTCAACCATTCACACGGTTTAAGCAATATATACGTTGCCTCATCACTGTCCAATGTATGTATTCGCGGAAACTTCGTTTGGCCACTTAATATCGACAACATCTTCTACAAGGCATATCTTTGTAAAAAAAATGATTACCCTGTGGTGTCTACCCGGCCTACGTCTCTACGTCTTTTGAATCAACTACCCTCAACAGTTGCAGACATTGCTTCGTAGTAACATTTCGGCTGTTGATCAGAGACGAGGTGAAACCTGTATGTGTAGACATAGGCATCACAATATTCAGTTTCTATGTATTATAGCTACAACAATCCGAATACTCAAGTCAATAAATGCGCTCATTGTTTCAACCCGAAAGCTGTCATCATCAGACTGTAACATCTATATATACTCATGACTTTTCTCTGATACATCAAAAGATTGTGCCGGGTTATTCAAACTCAAATTTGAAACATGTTTGTCTGCTCATGAATTTGTAGAACGGCAATATGACCGAGGAATTTTTAGCGTTAAACGGTGTTCCCTTTGGTCTGCTCCGTGCCATACACAAGCAGAAGACTACACGAGTATGTTCTGTGAAAGCAGCATGATTCATTAACCGTGAACAAAGATGAAACTTTAAATTGCCAGCACAGCCTCGTAGTTCAGCCGGTTGAAAAGACAGCGCGGGAGGTCATGGAGTTTTCGTTGGTGGTTTGAATCCAGCGGAGATCTAGAGTTTTCACAGTTGGGCAGCATCTGACTCGCCAACTTTCTACACTATGCGTTAGTGGAAAAAAGTATCGGACTGGATATTATGATCCCTATGAGAGGGCCTGGTAACTCAAAGTTGTGCCATACCGGCTTATGCACTTGTGGGTTGGTTGTTTAAAAAAAAGGGTCAATTTTTTTCTCCATATGTATACAATCAGTCATGTGAGCGACCATGAGTTAGCTCAGGTGATTTAGAAGAGTGTGGAATGTTGTATCGGGATGACCAAAACGTTCTGATAACGTGATTACTTACGGTAAAACAGTAGTGTAAACGTTATTGGAACACATCTCGTCTAGGCGGGACAAACTTTCCAGTCGAGGCTTCTAAAAGAGTGCCAGCTGAAAGAATACAGTGATAGATGTGCCCAACTATCGGTGTGCGTTCAATTTCTGTCAACAAAATTTCCGACTGGTTAAAATTTTTGGGACAGTTCAAAATTCATCTGAGCGCTGGTGGCTAGCCGACGATATTGTAAATTATACGTTGAAAACAACCCATATTTGATCGAGCCAGGCAGACATATCCAACGGATCACTTCAGTAAAAAAACCGTCAGTGAACCATAGCAATAACATGTCATTCGGTAAGCACCTGGAAAAAAGACTGCGTTATCCTTAGTTCATAGGGCATAGTAAACATCGCTAGAATTGATCAGAAGATCGAATTGGATATCCGACACATCTAATTCAGTCAGTCTTTACCATCAAGAATTGGCTTCAAGTAAGGGCTTGCAGCTCTTGGTACAATAAAACGAACCTTTCCAAACATAGGTAAAAAGAGGGTTCCAGCTGCTTCACCCGGTTTGTCTGAGATCACAAAATGACGAAACTCGTGAGTTCATGTATACCATCATATAAAATATGTTTCCAGTCGAACAGATTAAGCGAACGACTGTCAAACTGGTCACAAGTCTTAGAAACGTCCCACATGGGTTTTGAAATCAAACGCTTCATTGTAGCGCCTGGAAACATTGATGAGGTCACTACAAAAGTTTTACAAGCTTCGGATTTGGATTTTCCTCACCGAATTATCGATTGTTAGAATGTTATTCTGTACGAAGTCGTTAGCCGCCTATCGGAGAATCAGTTTAACACGTACCGCGATTTCCATTCACTTAAGACATAAATAAGTTCACAGTTTTTGTGTTCGGTAATCGTTACAATCCCATAGAACGATATTGCGTCTTGTTCGCATTTATCTCCTTGCGACTCAGCAAACGTTTGCTGACCAGTTGTTCGGAAACGCATTTCTTAACGAAGTCATCAAGACGAATCAAGTCATATTGGTCGACCTGTGTTATTCCACTGAGCCAACCAGATGGCTGCCTTTCAGACAAACGCCTGAACTGTAATGCGATTCGTTCTAACGGTCAAACATCACCACCGCGTCTGATTTTCTCTGCTGCTGACCACCACATGTGATCGTCTAGTCTGATCTACTCTGCGTCTTGTCGACCATATATAGTAATCGTTTCGCCCTATAGAGTTAGAGCTACTGTGGCTTAACTCGGATAGGTTTTCCCAAAAACAAGCTTTGGTACCACGTCTTTTCTTCCTCTCGGTTTTTGGATCAAAAGACTGAGCACTGAGCTCAGAACGCATCTGAGAAAACTGGCACTGACGGGTTAGTTAAACCAGGATATCGAGCTCGATGATATCCATGCAAATGGTAAGGTTTATCTTACCAAGCATTCAAAATTAAATCTTGCCAGCTCGAACTGGACGTAACATCCCGCCAATTATGCATAAATAGGAAGGTGCAAACTCCGCCGGTAGATCGGAAACCGGATCACGTTCTTCAAAACCTGAGAGAGAAGTTGAAAATTAAGTTCGGCGTTGAGTTCCGGAAAGAATTTGGTTGATGTGCCAAAGCGGAAACAACATGTAACCTACGTCCAAATGTTATACCTTCTCTCTGGCCCAAGTGACCCGTGCCATGTGCTGCTTTATCAATTGTAAACAAAGAGTTGGACAGACTTCGATAAATCTGGGCTTGCCCAACTAATCTATTATTCTGCCTATACAGTCTTTATTGTTGTTGTTAAGATGGCTAATCGCTCTATTCGGTCGTGCGCAGATTTTTTGTGGGATTAAACGTCGCTCTAGATGACCATCAGTATATTCTAGTCCCGGAGGACTTGTTTGCATAGTTCAGCGATGGCAGATGCTTTGCCAAACTCGATCTGGCCCAAGCCTACTTGCAAGCTGAAATCGATGAGGATTCCAGAAAACTGTTGACCATCAACATTCTTCGGGATTTTTCCATCATAGTCATCTACCTTTTGGAGTTAAATCAGCGCCCGTGATCTTCAAACAGATCACGGACATGGTGCTGACTAACATCCCAGGAGTCTCCACGAAATCATTGTGACGAGTACCAATCCTGATGACTGGCATGAAAAACTGGAAGGTGTCCTTAGCAGAATCCAAGCTTCATCCTCGTGCAGAAAAATGCAATGTCTATGCAGTCGACCAAGTATCTGGGATTCACAATCGACCAGCACGGCCGCCGCTCAGATCTAGCCAATACCGACGGCATCAATCGAATGCTTCATCCAACTGAAGTCTCAACACTGCGGTCGTTCGTAGGACTGGTGAGCCACTACAGTAACTTCTTACTCGCTATGCATCTTATCCGAGGGCCAGTAAATCGATTCTTGAGAAAAGGATGCAACGTGGAACTGTTGTGTTGAATGCCAAAATACGTTTGATCATGGTAAGGCTATGTTTGCTTCTGACCTACTTCTGACTCACTTTGGCCCAAACTTGGAGACTGTGGTAGCCTCAGATGCATCAAACTACGATATTGGCGCAATCATCTGCTACCGGTTCTCGAACAGTTCTGAGAAGATAACAGCTCACGTATTCATGACGCTAATGGGAACAGAGAAGGAATGCGGACAAACTACCCGCTATCTGTATTCGCGCCAAATTTCACAAGCTTGTTTGCTACGCGTTTTTTTCATGACTAAACTGAGCATATTCACGACATTCAGATATTCACAGTGTTGTATGGACGTCACTTCACTCTGTTGACCAATCACAAGGGACTGAGCAACTATGCTCCTTGGTTAAGATTTTGATTTCACGTACCAATCAACAACCAGCATCCGGCAGCCGGATGCATTATCATGATTGATCAGTTCGTGCACGGTGGAAAACGAGGGCAGTGTGTTTGCGCGCAATTATGTATATTGGTCTCGGATGGATTCAGACATCTAACAACTTTACAAACGCTGTTCTGCTTGTGCACTGGCTGTTGCAATAACAGCCGATGTCTGGAAAGTCGTAGATTCGCGTGCACATTGACTTCACCGAACCAATGAACGGCTCAAATTTCTTGGCGTTTTGTCGACAAATAATCAAGAGTTTGCAAACAGTCAAGAGTTTACCTAGCAGAAACAACGTCGTAAACTTCAAAGGTGTGGAAGCTTGACCAAATCTTCGGCCGTTTTGGAGTACCGGAGACAGTCGTATCGGACGACGGAAGTCAGTTTACTTCCGACACATTCGTGGACTGCTGAAAGTGGAATGGCATTAGTCATGTACGGTCACTGCCTCATCACCCACAATCAAAAAGCCAGGCCGAACGATTTGCAGACACGTTTAAAAAGGCCTTTCAAAAAGTCGAAGGAGAGGGACACAAGGCCGACATCATCGATTACCGGACGACTCTGAATCAACAGGTTTTGGGAGGGGAATCTCCACCTGAAGCTCTGTTTGGACGCAGACTGTGAAAATCAAGTGATCCACCACACCCATTCAAGCCAGCGGCACCTAACAAGAAATTACCGACCACACAATCTAATGGAGGACGATCCGATCCTGTACTCTTGCAGTAGGTTTGCCGGTATTGACCGGAGACTAGCCTGGGATACAGATTGCACAAACAAACAAAAAAATCCGAAATCACTGAGGGGCAGTATTGTATGAAATTCAAGTTAACCCGCATAATTGGATACGGCATATTAATCGGATAGGATCGTTCGTGGAACAGACGGTCCATACAAATCCAGGACTACCGTTTGACGAGCCGTTGAACAACACCGATGAACGCTAGGGATGTAGGAAGTTGAGGTTCAACAGAAGTCACCAAACGTTATCAGTACCTTGGCAATCAAGCTGCACCAGGACCGCTATGATCCCACTGCAAGTTAATTTTCATTCACGCACCTACGATGAGCAAGCTAAAAGGAGGGTGTTAGGAAGCATTCAAGGCAACTCACGTCATACTGATCGATCGATCCGGCTTTTGGTGAACGGTTCTGCATCATTATATTGAGTCAATCAGATTGCAGATGTGCGGACAGATGCGTATATGCTATCTGAACAGTGATTCGTTCTGACGGAATCAGTAAACCTCTAGAAAGAGGGTTTGGTTTCCGACCCCTCCCTCAAAAGTGGACTCGATCGACTGATGAGCGCGATTGGACGTGTAGCAGAACGTGAGCAGCCTGATGTCAGAGCTATTGATGATAATTCTATCTGTCACTCATCGCTCACAGCGATCGAATTAGCTGATAGCTGACTGGAGCACGATGCGTTCAAGCCTCCTCACCAATACGTGGGCTAATGGAGGTTTGGGTGGATATCCCATCGCAATTCCATCTTTCTATCGACACAGTAAACCGCCTAGTGTCCGAAGTACATTGGAGGTTTACAAGTGCAACAGCTGTTTAATTCCCGCTACTAGTATTTGTAAGTCGAGGGCGATTCCAATCACGCATCATCATCATCATAGACAGCAATACATCAGTGGTTAACACTAATGCTTAACTGCCACACAACCATGAAGAAAAAGCAAAGCCTATATAGAAAAAGAGAAGGACAAAGAAGGGGACGGGAAGGGACCTAACTACTGAAAATAACTACGTCCATATTCAAACATTCAGCATCAAGGTGCCTACACCTTGCAAACAAACAACCGAACTGCGAGTGAGAGTAAGGCGTCATCAGCGAGACAGCTCCCTTACGGCTTTCACTGCCCCGCATCATTAAATGCACTCACTTCACAGACAACTCGGCCAAACAACGACAACATTCACGCCACTGAGCTCGATTAGCCGCCATCTC
>QNGE01005436.1:0-17150 GCA_008508345.1 Paragonimus westermani
GGCCGATATTTCTGAAAAGAAGAGCAGGTGAGTGTCAGAGGATGAGAGATCGTCGGATGATACGAACAACAAATAGATATAGGGGATGACACTGATCTACAACAAAGAGACACATCGTCCCCTCTTCCTTAATGTGCTGTGCTTGTATCGGTGTCCTAGCAATCCGAAAAGGCCATTGTACTCACAGCTTCAGCCGTCACACTACAGTGGCTAGACATCCATAAACCGCTTGTATGCCACGCCCATGAACTAACGATTGTGCAAATGTCTCCCATTGAATCTCCCGGCCTCCGTCCGGACCGTATTCCACCAGGCTGTCCGGTTCAAGGCCACATTCCCAAGGTCGAAAATCGGTATCACAACGCGAAAGGCTTACCTGGATAACAAACTGGCGACGCAGCCTCGACCACCAGGATATCGCTCAACTGCCCTCACATGCCCATGTAACGGTTGCCCAGAATTTCAGTCACAGTCTATCGGACGAAGGTGTCTCAACCAACGCAGCTGATCGGGCGGCAGCATGGTTTCAATCTCATCCGTGTCCGATCTACGTAGTATTTCAATGTTTGGAGCCATATGGGACCGTCGATTGCTCAAAATGCGTATTGAACAGTGCAGATGAGAACGGTTCAGATAGGACGTTATCGACCAATTCATAGGTGTGTGTAATTGTTTATATTGTACCTGCTGGTGCGAGTTCCACTGTACGAACAACAGCACGGCTTGGAGCAGTGTGAGGGGGAGAAAATTTCCCACCAGTGATGATACTCGTGCAAAGTCTGGAAGCCGCTCCTGGTTGGTACATTACTGTTTCCATGTGTGCGGATGACGCATTATCATCCGAGCGCACCAGTAATCGGACAGTCCAATTACGTTGAGTCTGCGCTTGCATGCAATCACCGATCACGCAGTTATAACAGACTCTGGAATGTTGCTTCAGATGAGGCACATGCTGAATCTGAAGGATCTCTCTCGCTCTGTTAGTCGAATTGTTGTTATAATGCTGCAGCATATGTGATGAGGTAAAATAACGCATGTGGCGAATGATGATTTGATAAATAGCTGGCATTCAACGTTCAGCATATGGGCGATCGGCACCGAGAGGCAAACAACAACGATTTACTTTGTCCAGGCTGGCTGAGTGAGTGCGTTACATGTTGAGTTGCCCGCGGTATGGATTTATGCCTGTAGGTTTGTGCAAGAGAAACGTGGAAGAATTGTGCGTTTCTTGGACGGACTTTAATATCGGAACATGAGGTTTGTGGTGTGTTTCACAAAATCCGTTAGTCAACTTCGGTTGCCCTTCACAAAGTTTATCGCAGATAATGGCTGGCATGTGAGAATAAAGAGCTAACGGAAAGACACATCCGCACCCTCATCGTTCTGACTTTCTTTTCGGTTGAAGATGATGTTGTGATTACGAATGAACAGTTCGTTCAGAACAGGATTGTGTTGCTCGTGGTTGTCGTGTAATTGCTGTGGCATATCTAGTGTCAGGCTTGAGTTGTTTGGTCCCATTCCTTCGGCTCAGGTTCCAGATTAAACCACTGTCACAGTGTTTTGAGCCAACAGCACGGAGTGCGCAAGTGTTGTGTATTCAGGAAACCAACACATGGGTTGCGCGGCTAGGCATGACTACAAACAAGAACGCACATCTTCGTACGTCACTGGTCCCAGAACGTCGCGGTTGCCAGTTACTTTATATAACAAGAATCATTTCATGTTACGCTGCACTCCAACGCTCCTCTTATTTTCCACGCGGTTTCTCCAGTGTCAAAATTCACGCTCCTGCCCCACTACTGAATAGTGGTGGTGTGAACAGTGAGGCGCGATCGCTGGTCCCCACCGAGTCAGTTTTCGGTGTCACATTCATTAGGCATATTTTGGCTAAGGTGAAATTGGACGGTTAAACTGACCGTCATTTTGGGACAAATGTGGGTCGTCAAACAATGACGTGGGAATTCTAATTCCATGCATGTTTCCATTGTCGGAAGTGTCTGGCATTGAAACGTTGATACTAGCAATGTGCGACTTATTTCTCTTGCAAAAAAGCTGTGGGTTGAATCCTAATCTTCTGAAAAGGCCAATACATTTCTCTAATCAAATGAGCGTGACGTCTGTAAATTTGCAAAACAAACGTTCTCAAACCGGAAAGGATCATGATAGTCTACAAAATACTTACTTCCAAAGTTTTCTAAACTTTGCTGATGTAACCTGCTTGAATTAGGCGCTTTCGACGGAATTTCATATCTCCTCAATGTAACACTCTCACTCTTGCACGTGGAATTGAATGGTCGCACACTGAATCGTGGGTATCTGTGTGAAATATAACGGGTGGTCCATATTCCCAACGTGTGTTCTCCTGTCTACTCTCATATATAGCGCGTGATACTAGATTTGCGTACCTGGTAGTTGTCTCTAACCAACGTTGTCGTAAAATCTAGTCTCATCGGGCGTATTACGAAAACTGGGTGATCATGTCGTAGACACGATATGCATTACCCGGGATACTTGTAAAACTTCGCGTTCAACTTCTGCGAGGCATTCTGTTCCCTACTAGCCACATTATCCATTGAGGTATCTCTTGTCGACTGTTTTGCGTCACCCGCTGTTTGTGTATTTGCATAGGCTAAACTCAATCCTCTAAATTTTCTGATTCACATACTGCGTAGAAGACACGGGTAGGAAGGATATGGTAAATCTGCGAGACTGTACTGAGGGGCCAGTCAGACTGCCATGGTCAATCCACCATATACACTCTCAGTGACTCAGTCCACTAAAATCGTGCTGTGTGACACCTGCACGGTTTGTTTGTCCACTTACATCAAAATCAAACACAGGTGATGTTTAAGTGAAATAATCAGGAGATAAATGTGCTTCCGCATATATTACCTTTTGCGAAGCTTGGCAGTTTCAACATCCTTGTGACAGTAGTCGACTTAAGACAACCAAAACCTCCAACGACGTATGTTTTGGTTATAATCAAATTAAGTATTTCTTCCAGATCCTAATCTGGATGTGTTTAGCAGACATTTTACACTCTGACGTGCCGTGTTATGACAATCAACGAACATCATCGTTCAATTCAGGTACCAAATCCGCGTAAACCTTCTGACATTCAGGGCATTCACGTTTTTCAGACGTGAATCTTAATTGCCAACATCGGTTATAATGATTATTTAACAATTATTCTTCGCCGTACTGCAAACGTTAGCAACTTGTCAAAGTTGAAGGTAAGCCGACAGACAGGTATGCCTTGACTTTATTGCCCATTCGTTGAAAAGGCGTCATTCGGTGAGACTGTGTGAGACCACTCAGGAAAATGTAAAAGGACGTGACTTACACAAAGCTGATAACACGGCATTGTCGGTCATTGAATGGGCTAATGCAAATGTATATCATCACGTGAATTGTACCATTGAAAGATAAGTGTTGGTAGTGATCACCCTCCAGAAAAACTCCCAAGTGAGGGACAGAAAAGGTTAGTCGTGGCATGCTTTGTAAATATGCGTCAGCCGTAGGCTGTCACGTATGTGTGTGTCAATGCGCAGGTGTAAGTGATCAGAGGTAAACATGGGAAACTAGTTTGTTGAAATTCGCTGGCTATCTTGACAGTTCTGTGCACTTTTACTTTGCCCACTCTTTCTGAATTTCGGCCAAAAGAAGCAAAATAAATTGACAAATCTTGAGAGCAAGTGCTAAGACAGGGTACTGCAGCTGTCTGTCGTCGGTTTTCTTGATTTCTTGTTCGCCTACGACTTCGCAGTAATCATTATTCGGGTGAGTTTCAGTCAGATCGGTTTGAATCTAATTTTGCTATTAGTCGCATCAACAAAGCTGCATATGCCAGTCATCAACCTGCAAACGTGAATGATATTTGTATGGCGACTGCTTATTTGCTAATCACTTGTTCCCCAGTTCCCAGGTTTTGGAAAATATGCACGAGTTGTATGAGCAGTTTAAATACGATTACGGTAAGTTCATCAGGACAGCAAGAAGACATACTTTGCGGGATGCAGGCATTTCGTTTATTCTCATCAGTCGGTCACAAAACATTCGGTTATATGGATTAAACGCGTAGCGTCAAAACAATGGAACGAGTGACTGCCTCCCAACCACAGTTAGTGCCGAAATAGCAGGTCTTTATCAACCTTTCTTACCGATGTAAGTCGAAAGTTGAAATCTGTCATTGATCGAACATATCCCGCGGCGGAATTGCGCTTGTTTCTCTCCACCCGTAGGATGAGCCTCCACTGCCCCGATCGTTCTTCTTCGGAAAACTCTGCCTCTCACCTTATCTACCAGTTCACCTGCATTTGCGGTGATTCATACATCGGCAGAACGGACCGAAATTTACAAAAGAGGAAGGCGGAGCACATTCCCAAGTGTCTAGTGCAAACAATGTTCCAAGGCGGGTCAGCATACCAAAACTCTAACAGAAGTCCGGCGTTTTCGATCGCCAAACACCTAATCGCACCAGGTCATGTGGTTGGCCCCGATACTTCGTTCACGGTTCTATTGAGCAATCAAGACCCTAGATTGTTGGCGTTCTCCGAGGCAATGTTGATCAAGCGTCACGCACCGGCCCTTTGTTGGTAAAAGGTACTGACGCAATCAATTTCGTTGCCGTGGCAGTGAAACCTGATTACAACTAAGTGAAGTTCGTTCATTTCATTGTTTTGACGCTACGCGCTTAATCCATATAGCCGAATGTTTTATGTAACCGACTGGTAAGAATAGACGAAATGCTTGCATCTCGCGATGTATGTTTTTTTGCTGTTCTGATGAACTGGATAAAGGGAACTCAATGTTTCAGTTTACGGTAAGACCTATGCGAATGACAGTGTGCGATATACTTGCTTAAGCCGACTGACACCCAGTCTCTCCAGATGAACAGAATGGTTTTGCTGTCTTCAGAAACAACCTGGCGAATGCGCATAACTATTAGCTACAAGAATCCGGCATAGCTAAATGCGGTGTGACTCAGTTCTTTAACCTGTTACGTAAGTATCTTGTTACTGGTATCAGATTATGGTCTGAAGGTGGTATTTGTGTTTCCGTAGTTGAAGAATTCGCGCCAATTTCCCGAGTTTCCCAATCAAGGACCAAGTGGAATGTGTGCAACTGAATGACCTCGAAGCCGTTCCCGAAAGTATCGATCGGCGGGAGACGGAGCTGTCACATAGGTTGAATGTCAAGGATGGTGTAGTTCATGTTGTGATCTAGGTGGCGGGAAGTGTTGAGGTTCCATGAGTCCTCACTTCTGGTCACTTTGCGAGCTTAAGCAAATACGTACTTGCTAGAAAGATTGTTGACAGTTTAGCTATTTATGTAATAATATATTCAGTGCACATGAAACTCAGTTTACACGTGTTATAACTCTCAAGAAACAATATTGGTAAAATAACGTGCTTACTCATCATATCCAACCTCACTAGTTACATTCCCGTTCTGACCGTCAGCACACGGTACCACAGCCATAAAAATGGAAATAAGCCGACTGTGTGCCGGTCTAAGCAAACTCATCCAAACTGACTTGCGAGGAATTGCATACTGCTAAAAATCGTCAGAAATGTTCAAGGTAACTCGGTAACGGATTCGTTGCGCGAATTCGATTGCAGATCACACTGATGGTTCATCAATTCAGGAGTCAACCTGGGGCTGACTTCCAAAGCACGAATTCGTAGCCAAACACTGATGGTTTTGATTACCTCGAGTGATATGCTATCGTCCCCAACCGAATTTCATTCGATGTGTTTCTTTCTTTGTTCTCAGTCTTCTGGATTGTCACCGATGCTCTACACAATGTTATTGAAATTTATGTGTATGTGCAATCGATGTCACGCCCAACAATCCACACTATGTTCTACACATGCAACGTTCTTCAATCGCGACGCGGAATTACAATAGGCTCCTCATAATACATTTATTCTTAACCAAATCACTCGTCATATGCTCGGCATCTAATCAGCTGGCATTCGCTTGACTTCGGTGCTTTGAACAATCTTGTTGAATTAAAATGCCACTGACTGTCTTGCAGTTGGTTGTGTACATAAATTTAGTTTGCTCTTAAAGTGCGAACCACGAATCAGCAGAGCATTACTACCAGCTTACGTTCCTAACCTGTGTAAGCTTCACAGACGCACTTGTAGATATACTAGCATCAGATGTGCCGACATTATTCTTCAGGAAATCCGGCAGATCTTCAAAACATTTTGACATGCAAACTGACAGGCAGACAAAAATAGGGACAGACAAGCTAACCCAAATTTGGTTAACCGACAACATTAAGAAATCAATGAGCTCCTACTTCGGACAACCCAACTACCATTGAGCCTCGACCTTACCAGACTTACGCAACTCGAACGTCCAGACGATCGCTTTGAGCCAAATCGCAGTCACCTGCCTTGGCACGTCCAATCACCATCTGACATGACCTAAATACGAACGCGTGGACGTCGATACTTTGGCACGTTCCTCTTCACCACACAGTGTGTGTCGATTGGTTCCGGTCAAACGAACACAAACACAGAACGAACTAACTATCCGAGGGCTCACTATCCCGATCCGCCATTGGTAAAACAAAACTATCGATTCTAAGTCATCATCAGAAAACGCCTGTGCAGTTTTAGAAAGAACAGTTTGTAAACAAACAGGTTTCTTACGGGAGACGTGTCATACTTCTATTTCGGTCGATTTTAGTCAGTACACATGTGTAACGTCACGTCACCGTAAGCCGTAAACGATTACCTGAAACACACAATGCGCGTGTTTCGTGTTGGCACGCTGAACGGATTTCACCTGCTGGATATATCACTTTATCACAATTATGCCGGTTTTGAAAGGAAAAACCCAATTTGGAAAGCATGTTTGAACAAGCTGTATATGTCAGTCTAGATTAATCAGCAAAAGGCTTACACCGTGAGTCTAAGTTAAAATTAATATGACCAACTAGGACATAATGACACGAAATGGTAAGACGTGGCCCGACCAGAAAATGTCATATAAGACTATAAGAAGTGAAGTCAGAGTCCACAAGTTGTGCGTTGAAAAAAAACAGTATGACTTGTCATGGTTTTGGTGGATGAATTACAAGTTTTCAATCAATCTTTCAATATTTCGTAAGTCTGCTTCGTAAATCAATACAGTCTTCTTACCGTCCATCGTTTAATGATGAAATTATCATGATGGTCCAATCCGTATTTTTACTCTGTTCATTTACACTCATTGATGACTGTCAGTTCCCAGCTCTGAGTCATCTATCAGGCGGACGGGTGATATCGATTGTGGACCGCGGTTGCCAAAACACTGTGACGATGGATTTCAGTAATTTGACTTGAAGCGCACGTACACCCCTCTTCCAGCTGGCCTGGATATGCTTACAGTGATGGGTTGGAGCTGTTTGTTAACCGGACTCAAATTGGCGGCCCATTTTACGGGAGGCCTTTTGGATTAGCCTTCCAGCTGGAGCTCCTGTGAACCAGTTTGGAGTCAGGATTTTGTATCCGAGTTCACTATTGTGAGATGATCAGTAACCTCGTTCGCTCCTTTCTTTTTGTACAAGCCTCCGATATGCACACAGGCCTGAAGTTCAGAGAGACATTTTGCGATATCCTCAACTGACATCGGGGCACGCAAAAGTGAGATCGATGCACAATAACCTGGAAAACGTTTAGATAAACAAGGACATTCAGAGATGAACATGATCCATTACAGCCGAGCTGGCCGGAGTTCGGAATGCCTTCTTGAATTTTCATCCCAGTAGTGCATGATGTATTCCAACAGTCATCAATTTCACATTGTATGAAATCGGGTGAATAACTCAGCTAGAGATCGGCATAAACATTCAGTGCACTCTTCAAAGACGATCGGTGACAAACCGTCAATTCCAATTAACTTGCTGGGCTTCAAAAAAACAGACGTTTCAGGAAGAGATAAGCTCTCAGCAGGTTCACAAGTCCATAGGTCGTTAGAGGATGGAGGAAGATCTTTGGCTGTACCTTACTGTCTGTGTGTTGGACGGTTTACATGTGTGAATAAAAGTGAACAGAACCGAATAAAAGGAAGATTCACTGGAGTTTCTGACTGCAATCATTTCACCAACGAATAGTGAAAAATACGGAAACAACGCCCAGTGAGGTATGCATATTTAATGGCCTGTGAGACTCAGATGGTATTATGGTTAGGGAAACTGTAGTGTCACTTGTCTCTCGAGTAAGTCCTAGTTGAGTAGTACTTTAGAACTCTAAGCCGATTCAGCCGCGACCACAGAGTTGAGTAGTGTGTTCCAGCATGAACAAGTTTTAACTGTGAAGCAGTCCTGTTAAAAAAATAACCTGCCCACTCAATTATTTATTTACGGCGAGTGACTTCTTAATCGTTCGTTCTTATTTTGTAGCAGATATTCCAGTGGATGACCTGGGGCGTGGAGTATTCTGTATTTGGTCTATCCCTAGATATTTGTAACTCATTGAGAAGTGACCTGATTTTGCCACTCTTTACTGGTAGGACGTTTCCTGAGCCCCATAATTCTTATAACGGTCCTTCTCTAAAAGCTTCCAATAAGTGCGAAATTTTCCTTAAGTTAAAGAGGACAGGCTTGTATGTTTGTTCCCAAGTGTGTGCGAATATGATAGGCTAAAACACGGAAAATTTACAGGGTACAGTATGACGCAAATTCTTCCCAAGATTTGAACACCACTCATTTGATCGCAGCGTTCGCATTCAGATGGACTTACCAGATAGCCTCTTTTGAAAAAAAGCACTAGACTCGAGTTTCGCTCTCATTAGAGCTCATCAGTAGTGCATATCCTTGCCAAGGCCGGGATTTGAACTCCGGCCATTCCAATCATGAGGCAACCGTGTTGACCACTGCGCCAATGACCTCCCATTGGGCACGACCGAATTAGCAAATCTGAACACCCAACCACTCTCACTTGTGAGTAATGATCAGATTGCCCGATCGTCTCGAGAGGAGACACAGTAACTGTCCTGTTAACTCCAATCGATAACCTCTTCATAAAGACTCCATTGCTCACAAGCGAAAGTGGTTGGGCGTTCAGATTTGATAATTCAGTCGTGCCCATTGCGAGGTCAATGGCGCAGTGGTCAACACGGTTGCCTCATAATTGGAATGGCCGGAGTTCAAATCCCGGCCGTGGCAAGGATATGCACTACTGACGAGCTCTAATGAGAGCGAAACTCGAGTCTAGTGCTTCTTTTCGAAAGAGGCTGGCTGGAAAGCCTATCTGAATGCGAACGCTGCGATCAAATGCGAGTGATGTTCAACTTCAAAATAAACCAAAATCCCGGACTACTCATCAGTAATCTTCCCAAGAGGTTCAGGGTTATTTGTGGCATCCTAACCATGGCAACCCAATTTATGGACAAACTCAACCTGACTGCTTCTGTATTCCTTAGGTCTCTTTCGCAAGCTGGCATGAGCAGCGCTGTGCTGTCGAGGTAATAGTCAGTACAATTGTGATGATGAGCGTACATGACTTTACATTTGCTGACATTTAAAGATAAGCCATTTTCTATGAATCACTGACTTAGGCAGTTTAAACCGTCTTGTGAAACCACCGCATCTTCAGCGTAGAGCATAATGGGCGATTTGACTGTAGGAGGTAGTTCAAGTGCGGAAAGAATGAATAGCTGGGGTCCTAAGACTGGTCTTTACGGAACATTGCTGTTGACCGAGAACCACTATGACAGCTGTCCATTCACCTTGACGCTGAACTTACGTTCGTTCAGGTACTCCACAAGCCAGATTAATAGGGACTCATCTTGGCCGTAACTATTCAATTTCTGCATCAAGGTGGGATAGTTAATCCCTTTAAAGGCTTCGGAAAAGTCTAGATAGACCAGGTCTATGGCCAATCCTGCGTCTACAACCTTCCTCCAAACATCACGACCAATTAGCAGATTCGTAACACCTGAGTATCCCTTACGAAAACTATGTTGATCCTTGGTGATGAGTTAGAGTTCTTCAACCCCAGCCCGGAGAGAGTTACCGAATAAGCTGTCCATTACTTTAGAGATATCTGAAGGCAGCGCTATCGACCAATAGTTTGCTGGGTCATCTCTGCGTCCATCTTTTAAGGTGGGTGTGGCTGTGAACTGTTCTCAGGCTTTCAGTGAACTGCTGGTTGACAAGGAGCGTTTGAAAAGCACCGCAAACGGTTATGCGAATCCGGTGGGATGGCTTTTCAAGAAGGTAGGGGATATCAAGTCTGGACCGAGTGATTTGTGAGTTAGTAGATTCTCCAATTTGATTCTGATATGTGACACTGGAATTTGGAGGTAATTAAGTTAAGTCTTTGCTCATGTGCTGAAAAGCCGCCAATGCTTTTTTATTTGTGTACACTCACGTACCGTTCTCCCACAATGTTGGTCGCCTGTGTGTCTGTATTGATAAATGCATTAGAGATTTACAGTTGCGATGTGCCAACATTATTCCTTGTGTGTGTCACGACCACGTTGTGGAGAAGCTTTGAATCCACCTTGAGTTTTTGGATGAGACCGCGTTGATAGTAAGATGGGCTCTCCTGGATGGTAGCTTTGCTACTGTTGCATCATATGACGTGCTCGACAAACGTAAGCTTAGTTTGTCGCAGTTGGTAACTCTTCGAGTCTGAACGTTTCAATGTAATCAGACGTTTGGTGTCTTCTCTACAGGCCTCTACTTTTTACCAATTGGGGAATAATTTGTTAGAACGTGATTGTTGGTGGCATCGGAGATTTATTCAGTGATGAATTGCTACTGGTAATCAGGCTGTGTGGTGAAGGAACCAGACCAATCAACTTTGATAATTTTCCCCTTCACCGTTCAGCAGTTTGCCTTGTGATAGATTTTTGAAGCCAAAGTTTGGGGGGCATATTTTCTAGTTCCGTCCAGATGACTGATTCAATTGTTCCATGATTAATACGACCGGGCGAAGCTATGATATTTAGGTTGCTTATTATGCCAACCTCGTCAGTAAGAATGTAATAAGGACAAGGCGGCGCTTTACCCACCCATCGTTTCGTGTGGTCTTGGACATAATGAAATAGGTCAACCCTGAAGAGCTTCCCCTCAGAGGACGTTGCAGTGGTGGTTAGGTGGTTCACGAAGTTCAGCTCCAGGAGATTTAAACCTCCCATTATTAGTGTTTGAGTATAAGTTGAAGATGGCACTGTACGCAGAGCTTTGTGTAATACCCTGTCGGCTTCTCTGTGTGAAAAAGGCGATCTGTAAATCACACCGATCAAATAAGTAGTGCTTTGAGTGTCGTTGACTACTTGCAAGACTGATTCCGAAACATGCAGTAACACCCTATTACGAATACTTTAGGTATTTAGGTGCGATCCCAAATAAAGACTTCACCATCCCCCCTACCGAAGTCTCCATCGATACGAAGCAAAGTCGAGGTATTTTTGAAACTCTGGACTGGATTTGGCACCTATGTGAAGGTTATCTGGAAAAATATTAGGGGGATTTGCGCTGGGTATTATGTTAGTAAACAACTCTATCCACCCGGGGTCGATGTTTTTTGATCAGTTGGAACGGTACCTGATCCTAATAGGCAACTGTGGGCGAGCTGCAGGCCGAACTTCGTGCGTCTGTTCCATCATTTTTTCTGTTAATATAGTAATCCTCAAAGTCGAGTCGTACTTGCTGAGGCTATGGTTAAGGGCCAGGACACACGATTCACACCGGTGGTTGTCAGAGCAGGGGATTAATAAGTGACGTCAGAAATCTCCACGGATCTAGACCGTGCGTTTCACAAACCACGACGCAGCAGCTTTCTGAAGCAAACACACTGTATATAATAATCCTTCTGCGCTTACGTTCATCATCTCCTTGGACCTCAGATAATGACCAAGGCAAGGGTGTGTCTCGGTCAGGGCGTACCCTAAGTGAGTTCTCACTTCTGCTCCAATGCCGTTAAATTCTGGAAATCATTTGCGGCATGAAGGGTGACCCTAAGCGAAGGCGGCATGAGGGCGTACCTAGGGTAACAGTTCTTTCGTAGCCTCTGACGCCACTTTGGTAAGTTTCAAAAATTCCCTTCTGTTGTGCTCCAGTCAATTTGCTAGCACAACCGAATAACTCCCAGGCAGGTTGAATACAGTAATTGACGGACATTCAATTATGGATGATTTTACTGGTATCATTGTGGTTATACTAGTGTCCGTATTTATGGTGTTTGTTTTACAGTGTCCATCCAGATGACTATCTAGTTGTTTAAAGTGAGTTTCGTCTAGTTTTGAATGCGGCTAATCATTTGTGTAATGCTCCTTTCTTCAAACGAGGTTCGTTATGAAATCAGTTCAAATTTTTTCTCATTCTCACCAGCGAAGCGACTTCTTCTCGACTGAAGAATATGAACTATGTTATAATCATTTTAAGTCTCAGATGTGATGAGTGAATTTTCGTCTACGGGAATCAGAACTACGGTAAACTTGGATAGTCGTCTTAGGCTGTGCGTTCACAAACGGTTCTGTAATGCCGAATGTGGTTACGTTCAAACCCAGTGTTAGCAGTCTTTTCGGCTATTACAGGACTTCACGAGTATCCAGATGACACTCACGTGTCTAGTTTCATTGTGTGCTTGTTCCCAAATTGTTCTCGTGGAACGTATTCTGATAAAGTTCCACGTACTTATGCACTTCGTGGGATTCTACCAGTCTTCTACATTTTAAACAGTGTACAACAATACGGACGTGATTGCTGACGGCTGCCGACCGACTAATTTTAAATGCTGATGCTCTCAGCCGTCATATCATCAATTCATGTCGTTTATCTGTTAGCATAATCTTTGTTCTATCAAAGTGGAACTTTGAATAAACTATTCTTTGGAGGTTTTATTTTCTGTCATCCCAACACTTCGTTTTCACTGAGGAGTTTCAAAGATTTTTAAGTGACCATGTTCCGGCAGGCTGACGGGTCGAAACTGATATAACAGATAACAGTGTTCAGTAATTCGATTATATGCATTGAATAAAATAACATCGAGGCCCGATTCTGGCTAGTCTAACTGTTTTCAAGTCATACGGTGCTCGCTGGGAAGTATAGCACGGATTTTCTTTGTAATACGAAATTGTGGTAGTAATGGACTTGATACAGTATGGTAACACTAAGATTCATAAGTATCCCCTCTAACTGTACACTCTCGTTAGTGACAGTATCCAAAGCACTACCAGTAAATTGATTTGAGGTAGGCAAGATGGTCGCGTGTACTAGCCTGAATTTCGAAACTTCGTTGGCCATGCGATGATATTGTGAAACATATCCAATCACGCATCAGACAACCTGTAAGAGCTTAGGCCATATTGCCTGAAGTCGCGCACGTTTATTTTTGTCCGCTTTTAAGCTACGAAGATGAATGTGCAGATCGTTTCTGTGACAGAAACGTTCAGCCGTATTGCCTTTCATTCCACGGTGTCTGTTTTCAATGCTATCACCCAACCCTGGTTCAAAATGTCTGTATACCTCGTCTTAAACAGCAACCTGAAACAAATCTGAAAGGAAAACTTTTTTAAATGAATGCGTCAAAGCAGACACTAGTCCAAAATACCAACAGTCAGCCCCTACCAATTGAATGTATTTGGTTTTTAATATTTATCCACTGAAATTTTACGTGCATTAGGCTTCGGAAGTTAAACGTGAATGACGGTGGGATTCCAGTTTCACGATTCAATAAACAGTCAGTGTATATGAGTAAACCTAACCTTAGAGTGTGTAAAAGTATGTGAATTCACCGGCGGAGAAACCGGTAGATCAAAAGTGGGCATAGGTTAGTCTTTCACGTTTCCGGTGTAACAGGATAACATACGCTTGGTCAAGAAGTCAATACACCGCACACTGAATAAATTTGAAAAAATAAAGGTGGGCTCATTCTTACTGGGTCTTGGATCAATGATGATAAGTAATTCATTTGAAACAGCTGCACACACATATACATGAGCTCAACCGAGATTTGGCGACTAAACGTCGAAAGTACCTGTAGCTACTGTTGTGAAACCACAAAAGTGATTAAAATGGCAAACTAAATATGTTTACTGGACATATACACAGAAAAAGAATGTTTTTTTTCGGTATGGAAGCCTCACCGGGTTTCCACAGGGTCCTGTTTAGTATGGGAAATTTCCCCTTAACCGACTACGTGCTTTAATGATTTCTCGTAAGATTTTGCGCTTTCGCGAGTTCTTAAACACACTTTCTCGATAGCACTGTCGTGTACAAGAATTGAACATTTTCTGAAATTCCACAATGGTATACAATATTGTAAGTTATTTGCAAACTTATTCTAAGTTTCTGTAACATGTGCGTAAAGTTACTTTTCAAATGTATAATGATGAGGAGCGACCATCTGGTTGTTGACAGAGAACAACCCACGTGACTGGGCGATGGGTTATTTTTAACTGCTGACCAAAACCTCAATATTTCCGCGTTTTGTGGGCCATGATGGCCCAAACTATCATGGGGTAAATGGCGTCGGATTTTCTGTCTGGAGGATCGTTGATAAGAGGAACAAAATGTACCAAAACCCATACACGCACACACTACCAAACGTCATTCTATGCATTTCGGTCACTAGTTAATTGAATATTTTTCAGTTTCGCCACTGGCCCACATTCAACTTCTCTTCTATAAACTATGTATTCACAACCAGTAATAGTTTAATCTCTTCCACTTGATTCATAAGTCTAATTAACGGTCAATATAGTAATCGCTGTCAGTCGACGATCTTCTAGACATCATCACAGGGCGTGTTAAATTGTGACTCACACGCGACAAACGGAGTATTAGCATATCTTCTATGAGTTGTATCATGTAGTGTGCCTTAAGCGCAAGAACAATCTTGGTGAAAGCGTCGCAGTTAATATGAGTTAATATAAGTAACTTATCTTTTGAAATTACACGTGCCTAAGTTATTAGGACAGATGTTACAGTCTGGAGCATCAGTGAATGTAGTTATCTCAGTGCAACTCACGTGAAACTGTTATTCCCTCCGAAACGGCTTACCATTCCTCCGTTTTTTAAGAACCACAATCTCTATAAGTATTCAGAAGTTGTAAGCTCACGGCCGAAATCAAACTGAAATAAATATATGGGACATATGACGTATTCATTGAAAGTTCTGACTGCAACAGGATGCAAAACAAAGGGATGACCAGATGGTAATAAACCAGCTAATTTTAATCCCCACACATACAACGAGTGTTTTCAAACATTTGTAAGTCTGACCTGAACAAATAAACTCAAAACTTCATCTGCTCTTGAAAACTGAACTACAGAAATATGCACATTATCTACACAAGTTGTTTTCAGGCCAGACGATACAAACAATGTTTCCTTGATTTATAACCTTGTGGACATATTGATAGGCAGCTGATTGGGTTGGATGATTAAATCTGAACGCAGCACATTTTTTCGTAGTTTAGAAACTTGAACCGACTTTCCAGTCAGCTTCAAGTCTAGCGATTCTTTTCGAAAGTAACAAGCTGGAAAGTATGTCAGAATGCGAAAGCTGCGAAAACGTGTGTGGTGTTCGGTCTAAATCAGGAAACTCCTCGAACACTTATCTGCACTCTTAACGGTTTCCCAGGCTGTTTAATGAGCTGAGTGATTTTCTATGACTTAAGTCCCAGCCCGATGGATATTGATTAAAGCTAACGGGCAGTACCTGCATCTCCTGTCGAGATGGCTGGGCAACCTGGGCATTACTCACGCGCGAAAGTGATTGGAAGCCGAGACATTGTAATTCGGTCTTGCCTAGTGTGGGGTCAGCGGTGCTGTGATCAGTGTAGTTGCCTCGTGCGGCATGATTCCAAACAAAGTCGCGGATGTGATTTGAATGTGTATATTCAGTTGGCTCCAGCATGTGTAAAACTGAAGTCTACAGCTTCTCTTCGAGAGGGGAAGGTCAGAAGGCTTGTTTAAACACAAAAACCGTGATTAAATGGGCGGTGCCTAGGATAAACCCACCATGTGAAAATATAATATATTGCATCTCCGGTGAACGATATGATCAAATAGGGGTTGGAAATAAACGGGCAGTTTTGTGTGCAACATTCTGTTATTCAGTCTGCGCCTGCCACTCACTCAAGGGGCTAGGCAACATAGTGTATAGTTGACAAATTTTGTGTTGCCGATCTGTGGACAGGTTGATTAACTTACATACACTTATTCAGTTAGTACATTTCCGTACATCTGGTGCATAATTGACTAAAGTAGCCACGATCGCACATAAAAAATACAAACATTGGCATAGTGTTTGTCAGCCTCGTCTTATGGGTTATTATAAATTAACAGTTGGACAGCTATGAAATCCTTTAGGACCAAACTGGTGTATTCTTTTAGTATCGTCCAAATGTGAAAGGCATACCTGTTGACAATGAGGCTGCGCAAGATCTCTTATCGGTCTTCTAGGTGTGTTGCTAATCGGAGGAACTATACCCCATTCCTCGAACTGATCACAGTCGTTAAGCATGTGGATAGTTCACAACAATTCAAATGGAGTACAGTTATGGTAATCCATTCATACATTTGAAAACAGTCACGAGCCTGATTAGATGGCTTCAGTCGTCATTACCGCAACAAAGACGGGATCTTCCTAAATACAACTCATTGAAAGGTGGAAGAAACTAAAAACGGATAACATGCGACTTAACTAAAGTGATGTTGTAGTTGCATGCCAACCACCGTTATGTGGGGTAAGGGTTAGATGTAAGAAACTAAGTGACGACGATTTTAACCAAAGAAATGTCGGAGACTTCATAATTTGTGACCACTTAGCTCCCTAATTGTCTCGTGGTTTTACCATACTGTTGGTCATCTCGGGGACTGAGATAACCCTGCTAAGTTTACAGCCAATTGGGTATGTGCACCTAATGTGAGCAGCTAGTTGTCGACCTACCCTATTTATGCTGTTCGTTCTGCAGCTACACGCATATTCGTATAATCAGTGAGGTGAAAATAGTAAACTGTATGTTCGTAGCTGTGGAAAGTGGAAGAGCTCTGGTTTTTTGTGCGTTATGAGTGCTGGATACAGCGGTTGTTTGTAACTTCCTTGTCATTGTTGACCAGCTGTCCCCTAGAAACGGGAGTTCTAAACAAACTGTCCTCTTCGGTGTCGTCTCATCATCATCATCATCATCATCAT